>PITA01023136.1:11522-28891 GCA_004023965.1 Spilogale gracilis
AGGCAGAGAGGCAGGCAGAGAGAGAGGGAAGCAGGCTCCCCAGCGAGCAGAGAGCCCAATACAGGCCTCGATCCCAGGACCCTGAGATCATGACCTGAGCCAAAGGCAGAGGCTTAACCCACTGAGCCACCCAGGCAACCCCCCTAGTTCAAGTTTTATGAACAAATGCCAGATTTTGGGCTAAAAGCTTTAATTTGGGCCCTGATTTAATTCTCTTTGTAATTGCTAGTTAACTAGTATTGTTTTCCTTATTTTGTGGATGGAGAAACTGAGCTTCAGATAATTTAAATGACCGTGCCCAAAGCCACAACTGTTTAGTCAGACTCAGGTCTGACTAAAGTGCTCTCCCTGTGTAAAGACAGGAGTCGTACGGATTTATGTTGGTGTAGAATTTGTTGCTGTGGGTATAGTCCCTATTTAGAGTAAGATCTATCATCTCTCATCCATCTGCATGAATTCTTCTAGTCAGATAGCCAGGATGTATACCTGCCCTCAGTTAGCATCTGCCCCTCAGTTCTGTCAGTGATCTCACAGCAGTATTTGGTCATCTCGCACTAAAGAAAGTGATACAGAAGACGAAGGAGGCAGTTTGGGGGGAAATTTGACCACCATGCTTGATGGGAACAGTTTCTCCTAATCAGTGATTAATATGCCTCTCTTGATTTTAGAAATCCATCTCTGTTTCCTTATTTGCCTTTTCAGGGGTTCATTAAGAACCCACTGTCTCTTGGATGTTCTGCTCTCTTAGGCAAGCAGAGAGAAACTCATTTGGCATGAATTAGGCAGCAGAAAAAAACCCTTGCCATGTGGGAGTAACCTGTCACAACCTGGTTTTCTCTGGCCAAATGACTGGTCTTGTCTAGTAGTGCCATTATAGCATTCCCATTCAGATCCCCATGACCCAGTAATTGTTCTGGGAATGAGTGCAAAGCTATCAGACACCAGCTACTATAATTAGAAAAGGGAAAAACAGACACTTACCAGAGCTAATGTCTTTAGGCTGAAGCATTTATGGCACTTTTTTTTTTTTTTTTTTTTAGGTTATGGAGCCTCCTTCTCAGTTTTGCTTCCTAAAATACAAATTCTACAGTTTTTGGGTTCTTGCATTCCAGTTTTTGTTACTGCAGTACACTCTTTCCTTTTCCCCCCTATTTTAATCGGAGTACAAATTGCTGTCAGCACATCGAGTTCATGTGCCAGCCACATTCAGAACAGGGTGTTCTGTGCTCTTCAAAACAAAATTGCTCTAGGGCAGTAAGAGAACAATAAGTCAGAGCTCCAGTTTAAGTGATGTTTTGCAGCAGACCCGACTTACTTGATGTGGTTACACTCAGATTGCTCAGGAAAGCTCGGGTGATTTCATCTGGTTTGACTTCATGGGGTTTGAAGGACCTCGCCCCTCCAAGTTCCATACATAGACTTTAGGTCAAGACAAAATGTTGTTCCTTTTGTGTGTCTTTTTTTCTCTACCAAAAAGCCCTAAGTAGAAGCATCCTGTATGTACTTTTATTCTCTTTGGGCACGTCATAGATCATTTACTTCCCGTAAATCATGCTGGTTGGAATTAGCAACAGACCTCCTGAGCCCTAGAGGCCGAGCTCCCAGTGAGTCATGATGGTTATTATTAAATATTTATTAAGTGAGTATTTGCACTAAGAGATGCAAGGCCAAAAGCAACCACAGGTCTTCCTTAGCCAGAGCTACCACGGTTTTCTTTGGTATCAGTTGTTGAGACAATTAAAAAAACAACAACAAAACCCGAGCCCTGGACCTGTAGGAGCCAGGCATGTTTGATCTGTCACTGTGAAGGCAGCCCCTGCTGTGGCAGCCCATGACACTTCTGTGGCTTCAGGGTGGTGTGTGAGTTCTTGTCAGCAGTCTTGTTAGAACTTGTCACACCAGTGTTCCAAGTTTAGAAACCAGTTAACAGAGAGATAGCCTTTGCTACCTGTAGATGTAAAGAATCAGTGGGTTATATACTCCCTAAGCCTGTGATACCTTCTGTCACGCTGACATTCCAGATAGAAAGAAAGGCTGTGGTTTCTGTGTACACATGAACTGGTGTGTATGTGTGTGCATATATCCGTTGAAGATTTAATGGCACTGTAGGGAGTGTTCAGGTCCAACTTATAAGAGTTAGATTTACCAAAAAAAAAAAAAAAGAGTCCATGTAAAAGGTAGTAAGTACGAGAGTTATTGCAGATTTTTTACCTTCCTACCAGGTAGCCATAAAAATTGTTTGTCATTTATTTTCTCTCTAACGCCAGCTGCTTTCATTATAGCTATATGCCTTAGTAGAGTAATAACTGTAAAGTGAAGGAATCATTATTCCTTGAATAATCAACCCCAATACGATGGGTTGTCCCATGTAAAAAGAACTTCTGAAATTATTTATATAATTTTAACATCAAGTACGTACATCAAGCTGAAAACTAGCCTAGGAAACTGACACACAGGCAGGAATCCTTTGCAAAGTCTCTGGATTTCCTGTTTTGAAAACACATTCAAACTTGATCAACCAAAAACCACAATGAATGTACTGATAGTTTCCTCCCCAACTAAATGTACTCTCCTTTAGAGAGGAAGACACTTCTAACAATAAACCTCAGACAGAAAAATCTGTCAGCTGAGTTGTGAAGTACTAGGATAGTAAGTCTCAGTAATTAAGAATATTCCTCAATTCATGAACTGAAATTCACTTTGCTTAGCAATTTTTTTTTCATGAAAAGTATCATTGTATTAGTCTACCTCAAATTTCTTGGGCAGATTTTAAAATATGTAAGAGCATAAACTTTTCAGAATTCTCAATTCCTTAGCAACATCAGCTTTTATTTATTTTAGTAAAAATATCTTAAGCCTTAGACACCCAGCAGAATCTCTCTAGATGTATCTGAAAATAATAAAGCTGAATTTATTTTGAAGATATTTTCCAATTCAAAAGAATTTTCAATGTGCTATCAACTGATTGAGTTTTATACTATATAGAGCATTCCAAAAGTGATCATAATAGAGAGGATCATCTCCATTTATGACTGTGAGACATAGAGCAAAATTCCTGTATATCAACTCTACCCTGAGAGCCAGTGTATTTCTTGCCCTTGTTTAGAGAAGTTATACCTCTCTCTAATTTGCCCCAAGCTTCTTGGACTCCATCCTTTGTCTTTGATGGAAGCACATCAGGATGGTCTTAATCCTAGTAAATCAGAAAAGGATAGAGAGCTTTATTTATTTACTTTTAAGATTTTTTATTTGACAGAGAGAAAGATAACAGGTAGGCATAGCAGGCAGAGGGAGAGAGAGAAGCAGGCTCCCCACTGAGCAGGGAACCGCATACTGGGCTCAATCCCAGGACCTTTGGATCATGACCTAAGCCAAAGGCAGATGCTTAAGGAACTGAGCCACCCTGGTGCCCCAGGATAGAGAGCTTTAAAGCATAAATGTCCATATGACATTGTAGCTCTTGATGTCTATACCACCACCGTTTACTTTTCAGGGTTTCTCTAATTTTTCAGGCCTGAGCTTAAAGGTAACCTGATAAATAACTAACTGCAGGAATTGGCTTTGAAGCTGATTTCTGGCCTGTATCGGAGAACTGTATCACTGGGTCATAGATTCATAGAATTGTAGAGCTTCAGAGGACCTTTGAGATCATTAATTCAAAAGTAAAGTTGCAATTAAATTTGTGTTTGGAAACTAACAAATGTCTCATGAAACCAGTTTAACAGAATGAGTAATTTTTAGTCTCTCTAAAGCAAGTTAAAGTTAGAGAAACTGGTGTTAGAAAAGAAGCATTTTAGGAAATTGTTTGAATCTAGGCCATAACATTACAGAAGTTAGAATGAAACAACAGAGATTTTGAACACAGAAACAAACTGAGGGACTTGGAGGGAGGGGGGTGGAGGGATGGGAGAGCCTGGTGGTGGGTACTGGGGACACCTAAAGCGTGGAGCACTGGGTGTGGGGAATGGGGAATGAATCTTGAAACACTGGGGAAAAAAAAAATTTAGTAACAATAAAATTTAAAAAAAAAAAAAAAAGAATTTTCTTAGAAAGGACCAATTATTACATTGCTTGGTGACTGCTGTGCTATTGTATGAGCCGCCCGTTTTTCTTATTGAGTTAAAGACCCAAATGGAAGAGAATGAATGTCTTTCATATGAAAAGTAGTTGGAAAGATTCAGAGAGTGCTTATTCTAGAAAAAAAGTAATGGATCAAGAAAAATATACATATCTATATGCATTTTTCCTATTTTGTCTTGAACAAAGGCCCTTATCTGATATGAAATTACCCTGGGAATGAGCTGAGTTTAAGTGGAAAAGGAAATTAGGCCCTAAGAAATTGACCTCTTAACATTTCAGAGGAGATGGTTAAATAATTTGATTTGTGACGTTATAGAAGACCAATGATTCCTTCACACTTTACAGTTATCACTCTACTAAGGCATATAGCTATGATATAGTTATTGATGATGCTGGCTTTGGGTTTTCTGTTTTTACTCAAATATATTTGTGAATGAGATTAAGACTCTTAAGAAAAAAGAGCTGTTTTACTCGGTTAACCTTTGTTTATCTTTGGGGAAATAGTCATTTAGTTGTTGTTGTTTTTTCCCCAAGCATTTAAAGTCAAAATGTAGTTATAAATGTTTAAGTCATTATATGCTTGATATTGAATTCATGGCAACTTGATAATTATCTATTAAATATTCTACCATTTCTTGATCTGTGTTATAGGTGAGGAAATTTCTGTTGCATAGTAGGTTTAGATTAAACTTGTGTTTCTCTTTTGTTTTATTATCCACTAAGCTATCTATTTTTTAAAGGATTTATTCTATTATTTATTTATTTATTTATTTATTTATTTATTTATTTATTTATTTTAAAAAGATTTTTTATTTATTTGACAGAGAGAAACACAGCCAGAGAGGGAACACAAGCAGGGGGAGTGAGAGAGGGAGAAGCAGGCTTCCCACCGAGCAGGGAGCCCGATGTGGGACTCGATCCCGAGTCTCCGGGATCATGACCTGAGCCGAAGGCAGTTGCTTAACCAACTGAGCCACCCAGGCGCCCATATTTATTTATTTTAGAGAAAGAGTGGGAAAGGGCCAGAGGGAGAGGGTGAGAGGGAATCCTCAAGCAGACTCCCCGCTGCTGAACTTGGGAGCCCCACCTGGGGCTCTATCCCAGGACCCTGAGATCATGACCTGAACTGAAATCAGGAGCCAGCTAATCAGCTGAGCCACCCAGTTCCCCCCAAGTTATATTATTAATACAGTTCTTGGTAATTTACAAGTTTAAACTTGGGAATAGGATTGCTCTTAAATTTTCAGACAGTGACAATTGACAGTGTCAACAGCACATACCCCATATATCTCTAGATGAAATGAGAAAGGGGAAGTAATCTTTTATCACTTACCTAAATTAGCCAGTCCTGCAGAACAGCTTATAGTGACTGACCTCTCTCCTCTCCCTCAGTTCACCTGGAAGGTCGCTATGATGGAAGGATGTTTGATTGCAGGGATGTGGTATTCATTGTTGGGGAAGGAGAAGACCATGACATTCCAATTGGAATTGACAGAGCCCTGGAGAAAATGCAACGGGAAGAACAGTGTATTTTACATCTTGGACCACGGTAAGCAGCATACCAGTTCAGTACACAGTGAAGTATCCAAAGTATAGGGATTTTAGAGTGTGTGTGTGTGTATGTGTGTGTGTCATAAGAAGGTGGTCTACTTTCATTCTTTTGCATATAGCTTTTCAGTTCTTCCCACACAATCTACTAAAGAGATTGTCTTTTCCCCATTATATATGCTCTTCTGGCATAGATTGATAGACCAAATAAGTGTGGATTTATTTCTGGGTTGTCTGTCTTGTTCCGTTGATCTATGTGTCTGTTTTGTGCCAATATCATACTGTTTGGATTACTGCAGATTTGTAGAGTATCTTAAAGGCTGAGCATGTGATTACCTTCACCTTTGTTCTTCTTTCTCAAGATTGCTTTGACTATGCAGGATCTTATGTGGTTCCTTATAAATTTCAGGATTATTTGTTCTAGTTCCTGAAAAATATTGTTGATCTCTTGATAGAGATTGCACTGAATCTGTAGATTGCTTTGGCTGGTATGGATATTTTTTTTTCGATATTTTAATAATATTAATACTTTCAATCCATAGACATGGTATTTCTTTCCAATTGTGTCCGCTTCAATTTCTTTCATCAGTGTTCTATGTTTGTGACAACATGGTTGGACCTAGAAGGCACTGTGCTGAGAGAAGCCAGACAGAAAAATACCATATGATTTCACTTACATGTGGAATCTAAAAAAAATAAACAAAACAGAAACTGAATCATAAATAGAACAAATTGGTGGTTGCCAGAGGATTTGGGAGGGTTAGGTGAAATAGGCAAAGGGGGAATTAAGAGGTACAAATTTATGGTTATAAAATAAGTCACAAGGGTGAAATGTTTAGCATCGGAATACAGTAAATAATATTGTGCTAATATTATGTGCTAATAGATGGTAACTGAATTTATAATGGTAAGCCTAGTGTAATGTGTCAAATTGTCAAACACTGTGCTGTACCCTTGAAACTGATAGAACATTGTACTCAGCTGTACTTCAATTAAAAAAAAGAACAAGTATATACTTGCTCTTTCAATCAACCTTTTAGAGTTTTCAGCGAAGTTAATGCTAATGGTGGAAACAATTAAATCAGGCTTCAGTTAATCATGGAGTGAATTAATGAGCCATATAATATCACAAAGATCTGCGAGCCCGTTTACTTGATTGTTGTGTGTCAAAGAGAGGACTGACAGGCAAGTTTTGCTGTTTATTTGTTCTGCCTGCCATATTGCCAAGACAGGAAGCTATTGGCCTGTCTCACATGATTCTCCTGCCCCCTCTTTCCTTTTCTCTAAATTAGGTGGGAGGCAGTAAAACATGTGAGGGTTGGAAGTAGAAGCATTTGGATGATTTATTACCACTTGAATTTGTGCCACCTGTTCTTAAACAGAGTCCCTAAAAAAAAAAAAGTGTTCTTCCTGGATCTAAAGGCAGCGGAGATGACTCATTTTTGCCTAAATTTTTCCCATCATAAGGATATCCATTAGCACTTCCCAGCTTAGAACTATCAAACACTAACAGTCTCTCTTGTGAAAACATGTTTGGTATTATTTTTAGACCTAAAATTATACCATGAATCTAACCCTTCTATCTTGAGAAATAGACCCTTGAGAGAAACCAGGGTGTTTTGATTCTGTTTGCATGAAAGTACATCTGCTTATCTGAAGTCTCCTCCCTCTGGCTCCTTGGCTTTCAGTCCCTAGGATTCTGAGTTTTTGAGAGGCCTGGTGGCCTGCACTCACCAGTAGGTACAGTTGGCCTTTTGTGCAGTTGCTTGCCTTTGTGGAACCACGGGAATGATCCAAAGGCATATTCATCTTTGCCCTCGTATTTGAGCCCTAATTCTATTTCCCAGGTAAGGGTTTGGCCAGGCCTATAAGTGCGCTACACCATGCCCCCTTTTAGAATTTTCATGGAGGCAGGCATCTTTTATTTCATACCTTCTTTTTCTCTGTCATCCTTTCTCCGCTACTATATTCCTGTTTTAGTGTGTTTATTTACATTTACCCTCTACTTGTAGCTCACCTTCAGGTGAACTTACTTCTCTCATTCTAGAAGGAACTTGTTTTTACTCAAAGTATAGAGAAGATTTTGTCATCCATATCCAGGTAATACCTAATTATTTTTAATCTAGCTTTCTAATATAGTTCTAAACTCATATAGAGTAGTATTTATGTTTGCTGGATGCTTTCAGATTTAAGCTCCTTGAGGATAGATAATTCTGCATACGTGCAAGCATAGATTATATGAATCATTATATTTTGAGCTAGCTAACCAGACAACTTGGGAGGCAGCTGTCTCAAGTTTAATGGCAAAGAGATAGAAAAATCATCCTCACATGTATTATCCGGGCAAATAGTTCCTTGCACATTTAAATTGTTTGTTGTGTCATTAATGGTTAGCGCTCCCTCCCCCACTATGTACCTTACCAGTTGTGTCTACTTGGGCAAGTCACTTAGCCCTCCTCAGCCTTGGTTTCCATGAACTCTCGGTATATTAGCTGTCATTACTACTGTAGTGACCATTTTACAAGAAAAAGGAAACCCTGTTTTATTTATTATTTTTTAAGATTTTATTTATTTGACAGAGAGAAACACAGCCAGAGAGGGAACACAAGCAGGGGGAGTGAGAGAGGGAGAAGCAGGCTTCCCGCCGAGCAGGGAGCCCGATGTGGGACTCGATCCCGGATCTCCGGGATCATGACCCGAGCCGAAGGCAGTCGCTTAACCAACTGAGCCACCCAGGCACCCCGGAAACCCTGTTTTAACATGTAGATTTTTCAAATCTTTTCAGTCATAAAAAAAAATCAACTTTTTAAAAATTTCTAGGTATAAAAATTTTTTGTACGTTTCTAACTGTGCTGAATTTTATCCATGAAAGAAACCTGTTCTTTTCACCATACTGGTTAGCGTGTTGAGGAGTTATGTGAGGTGCCACCTCAGCAGCATGAGGCTAGCCATACGTGCACTACGTTATACTCTCCATGCAGGTACGCCATCCCCACACCAGGCGGGTGTGAGTGGCCGCGGTGGGCTTGCTTGTCTTGCTCAGATCCCCACCCACCACAGAAGGCTGCATCTGAGTGTCGCTTTGAGTGTGGCTGCCGCAGATTCATGCTCTGTAGTTCTCTCATGTCATCTGCATTTCGTTCTCTAAGATGTTCTGCGACTCTGACAGACTCCTTGGTGTAGGACGCGTTCATAATAAATTCATAAAACACGTCCACAGAACCAATTTTTTTTTCTTTTCAGCAGAATAGTATCTTTTGTACTGTGTTTAATATTGTTTCATACTTTTATATTGTGTTTATTTCAGGTAAGGTATGGCTACTTATAATTTTTTTTCCTCCCTTTCCTTATGTTTCTGTCCTGCACCAACCCCAGACAAAAACACAGGCTGCCAAGAACCATAGTGTTTAATTATGAGGCAGTGCCAGTTAAAAAATTAATAGTTTTCTAAGGACACAGAGGGTCTGAATTTAAATCCTGGCTCTGCTGCTGCTTCTTTGTGTGACTCCGGAAGCACTCCTCTCTGAGCCTCAGTTTCTTTCTCTGTAAAAAAATGAAGCAGTTGGTAAGCACTTGTGGTACAAATACTTCTTGTATGTGCATAAAGCCTGAATGGTCATTAATAGTCACTTTTTTTATCTCTGCTGTCTGCAGGCAACTGTTAATTTCAGAACATTAATACAGGATTCCTTCTGTTACTATAGCCCAGCTTATCTTTGGGCTAAGTCCTGGAATCCCATTTGTGATGTTCTATCTTTCAGTCAGATGAATTTGTGCACCGGGGGTCCTTCCTTGCCCAGGTCAATCTAGCATAAGTCAGACAATGTTCTGTATAACTTGGAAGATAGGCTAGATGCTCTCAAAACAGTTTGATGTGGGCTTACACCTCACCAGGATGGTATGCTCTACATTAGCCTTCACAGAGTGTCTTCATTTCAACCTCCCCCACCCCCATCCCTTGCCTTGGGACTTTGATTCATGAGTTCCTCTAAGGCAGTTTGTCTTATCCTGAGCACTGTTGACATCTTGCGCCAGATATTTCTTGGTTGTGGGGGCTGTTGGGTGCATTGTAGGATGTTCTACCCACTAAATGCTGGTAGCACCCTGGGAGTTGTGGCAAGCCCCAAATCTCTAGACATTACCCAGTGTCCTGTTGGGGGGGGGGTAGATTAAAATCACCCCTATGGAGAGTCACTGGCCTAAGGCAAATGTCAGACCATCTATTGGGTCTGTGCCTGTTTAGCACAAGGCTCCAAATACTACATGCTGTCAGCAAACATGGTCAGCAAGGACTCACCTATCTACCTAGTTCCCAACAGTTAAGGAATGTTCTGTTATTTACCAGATGGTAGAAACCAAATAGGAGATATATAGGTCTAAGAGCTCAAAGTAGAAGACTAGTCATGACTGCCTAAAATCAGCCACTGGTAATTATGTCTTCTTTGATTTCTTTGCTGAAGATACCCTTTGCCCTGCTATTAAAACTACCACACCCCATTCCTACCAACTTTCTTTGTACCTCTGTGCTCCAGTTTTTACTTTCGTGTGTAATAGTGGAGATGAGTAAGCATTTTCTTCCTGGAAATTCAGGCAAGGGGTAAAGAAAGTGGTACAAGCAGTAGGATAGGAGTGTTCCCCCTTCTAGTCGTCTTGCCCCAGAGAAAGTGAGCAGTATTCGCATCCACCTGGTTTGGGCACCTCTGAACCCATAGCCTGAAAGTTTGGGTTTACTGAGTTATCTTGTAGTACCATTCTCTGTATTCCAGAGGAGTTTGTCCTTGAAACATATGGGAACAGAATATATTCCAATGAACACTCTCAAAATATGCTGGGCATTGTACTGAATGCTGGGAAACCACTGGATCAGCCAGACCAACCACCACCAGAACTTCCATTCTAGGAGGTGTGTGCTTCTTGAATGCTTTGGTTTTTTTAAAGACCTTCAGTGATCTGATAAAAAGAGAATAAGAATTTATATACCCTCAGTCATTTTCTTCAGTACATTTTGGCTACCAGGCATCATGTTTATGGTGTGAGTGCCACAGAGCTCTGAGAGTGTTGATCTTGATGCGGTGTTAGAGCTTTGCTAGGGGCTGCTCTTTTTGATTATGTATTTGTTCTATCATTTGTGTGTTCCGGTGTGCTTTTTAAATGTCTTGCAGAAATATTGGGAGGATGAATTTCCTCCCTGATGTTTTTCCTTCCTTCATCCCCATTTATCTCACTGGAAGTGGTACTAGTGGAAGGAGCGAGCACTGTAAAGTTAAAAGTACGTAAAAACATAGCGGCTGCTGTAGGAATCACAGTCATCTCTGTCCTGCTGATAAAGCTTCGGGGAAAAGTCCTGACAACCAAATAATGGCTATTTTATAAAAAGAAGTAGATATTACATCAAGCAGAAGAAAAGGCCGTAACATTTAAAATCCCATCAAGCAAGCTTTCCCAAGGAGTACAGGTGTTAACATTACATGTGACAGTGAAGGAGAGAAGAAAACTAAATCTAGCCTGGTTCCTTCAAAAGCCATGGCAGGGATTCTTCTGATCCACAGCTGGCTTGTCTTCAGGGCCCCTGAGGTGTGGCATGTGCAGATGAGAGCTCTGTGCTAACGTGATGCCTCAGAACACCAAAGGAAGTGTCTGGAAATACATCAGTTCTTTTAAAGTTTTGTTTTCTCACTCTCCATTTCAGATACGGTTTTGGAGAGGCAGGGAAGCCTAAATTTGGCATTGAACCTAATGCTGAGCTTATATATGAAGTGACACTTAAGAGCTTCGAAAAGGTGAGAAAATACCAACTTCTCTAAATCATGGTAAATTTCCTCTCTGTCCACCTCCTCTAAATGACTGTCTTTTATTATTAGGTGGTGTGGATAGATGGTGTTTATTCATATGTTGTGCTTTTCGTGACGAAGTTTGTCTCTTGTCTTGGACACCGCTCCCAGAGTGTGGGAGAGCTGACACCACACAGCTGACACACAACCAAGGAGCTCAGTGTTCTTAACTTTGTTCCTATGTGTCAGCCTTTTTTTTTTTTTTTTAACTTTTTTGGGTAGAATCCAACACTGTTCCCTTATTTGTTCCTAGACTTGTTCTTTCTGTACTTTCTTTCCTGGGTTGAAGACAAAAAGGTTCATGTTCTGCCAAGCAGCTCCTTGGGGGAGTGGGATGCAGTTTTCCAATGCTAAATGGATTGTACCCTTCTCAGAGGGTGGAAAGAAAGTTATCCAAAATGCAAGGCTTCGTGGGCCACTAGGCTCTAACAAGAGACACAAGAGACAAAGCTGCTGACCCTCCAGCCTTTTCCTTTCCTACCCATCCAAGTCTCAAAATGAGAGAGTTTGTCAGTTGTCTTGGGTTCCAGAAGCAGCAACCCTCCTGGAGAGTGTTTCTGTCTCAGGCCTACCTCTGGAGGCTCTGAGCCACAGTTCCACCAGACACACACAAAGCGGATGTCTGTGCTAGGCATGCCATCGCAGCCAGCAGAGTCCCCTCTGTATCACCAAGGCTCCACTCTCCCCAGAGAGCTTCCAAGAACTGCATTCTGTAGACCTTTTTTTATTTCATAGTGCTACCTCCATGTTCTGTACATTAAGCTGTGGACTAGAAATGTGACTGTTTATACTCCATTAGACTTTGCAAGGAAATCATTGTCCTTTTTTTTTTTTTTTAAGATTCATTTATTTATTTGGCAGAGAGAGAGAGAGATCACAAGTAGGCAGAGAGGCAGGTGGCGGAGGGGGGGGGCAGGCTCCCTGCTGAGCAGAGAGCCTGATGCGGGCCTCTATCCTGCATGACCTGAGCAAAAGGCAGAGGCTTTTAACCCACTGAGCCACCCAGGCGCCCTCCTATTTCCATTTTAATCAGTTAATCCACAGCCCAGTGGAAGTTGCTTACTGCGGTACGTTCTCACTGTTGTGGACTGTAAGGAGCCCGCGTGCGTGCTCCTTGCCCTGAGAGTGTGCTCCAGGATATTTGCAACCATGTATATTTGAAACCATGTGAAAGTGTGATGTTGTTGGAAGCAACATTTGAATTCTCTGCCTCATAGTATTAAGAACACACTTATACCCTCATAGAGACTGAACTCTGTATTAAAAATGCAGAGGGCCTCTTTAAATAATAGAGCTAAGTTGTTAGAAGCAACACGGGGCTGCCAGAAAGACTGGTAACTCTCCTTATTCACTTGGTGGGGCGGGCGGCAGCAGAAATACATCACTAGTTGTTTTTTTGAATAGAGAGAATTTTACAGTTACCCACTGAAGTTTCGTAATTCCTGTGTGGTAGTAGCACTGACATAGCCACTGTCGTTTTCCCTAAAGGATCCCAGATTGTTCTGTTGACTCTCGATGCTCCCTTTAAAGACAGCTATTTGTACTGAAAGTGCTATTGTCTCTGGATTCCTATCTCTAATGGTGGAGAGATAATAATGCACATGATATGAAATAGAAAATGGTCATGAGCCTGGGTGGCTCACTTGGTTAAGTGACTGCCTTCGGCTCAGTTCATGATCCCGGAGACCCAGGATGGAGTCCCACATCGGGCTCCTGCTTGGCGGGAAGCCTGCTTCTCCCTCTCTCACTCCCCCTGCTTGTGTTTCCTCTCTGGCTGTGTTTCTCTCTGTCAAATAAATAAAAAAAAATCTTTAAAAAAAAAGTGGTCATGAAATCCTTTGAAATATTTCTGCATCAGCTTTACCCTCCCAATTGTGTTTTACTTGAAATGCCCCAGGTATCCATCTGCAAGTTGACATAGTTTGGAAGCTTTAGTTGTTTCGATGTGACCTGGCATTTAAAAAATTCTGTGTGAATATATGTCTGTGACTTGACTACAGTAATGTTCCCATTTTAGAGTTTGAAACACTGAGGCTTCAGAGAAACAACTTGCTGAAATTGTAATGGCACTTTACTGGTAAAGTTTGTGGGTGAGACATGGGGGACGCTGGGTTTTGTTGTGTGTCCTCACCTCATAACTACATAACACCTCATAACCTCATGCACTCTTTAATAGCACACAACAGCTTAGGTTCCTTACTGTGTTTTTGCCTGCTCTTCCTTCTTGGGAAGCATGGGTCAGACTGCAGCTTGGTCATCATGGAAGGTGAGTTCTAGCCTAGCAGTGAGTGGGCAGTAGCACACAGTTTTAAAAGCCAGTGCATTTTGAGGCATGGGTATCCTAGAAGAAGCTGCTGTGTGTTACAGGCATCAGCTGATGCTTTTTCTTTCTCTGTTCATCTAACTGTTATTAAATTTTACACAACAGGCCAAAGAATCCTGGGAGATGGACACCAAAGAAAAACTGGAGCAGGCTGCCATTGTCAAAGAGAAGGGAACTGTGTACTTCAAGGTGTGTGAGTACAGTCTTTTCCATTGCAAAGAATATTTCAAGTTGTCAGTGAGCTGTGCTGATATTCCGTACTCTGAATTATATCTGCACCCTTTTGGGTAAGAGTAAGTCTGAATTTTTACAAGTCTATCATTTTCAGTCTTAGAAATGGTGAGAAAGAATGGATTAAGGTGACAAAAAGAATATAGATACCTTTTTTACACATTCTACTCTAGATCGTAACCCTCCATAAAGGCAGTCCAGGTCTGGCTTGCCCACCCA
This sequence comes from Spilogale gracilis, assembly GCA_004023965.1. Lineage (NCBI taxonomy): Eukaryota > Metazoa > Chordata > Mammalia > Carnivora > Mephitidae > Spilogale > Spilogale gracilis. Next base: position 25,755 of record PITA01023136.1, read on the forward strand.
CCACTGTAGCACCTAAGACCTAAGGCATCTTTCTTGGTGCATAGTTGGCACTCAGCAAGTGTTTGTGGAATGAAGCAGAGAATGAATAGGATAATTGTTAGCAAGTGAGAATTCGTGGAGGTAAGTTTCACATCATTTTCCTTTTCCCTGTCTCAGTCGAGCCACTAAGGCACATGACAAAAGGAAAGAGGACTTGCACAGATTCCAGAAGAAATCGAAAGAGAATATTCATTTCCTCTAGTGGCCAAGATGATTCCTGCCACACTTGGTTTTGTGAGGAATCTTGAGAAATTCTTGAATGATATTTGTTATTGCTTCTTGAAAGTCTTTTTTTGTTATATCTAGGAATGTGTTACATCCTCACTTAGATCGTAAACCCCCAGATATAAGAGAAAAAGAAATAGCGGTTCTCATCAGAATGCTCTGCCCATTGCTTCCCCGCCCCCAACCAAGTACCTTCTCCATGTCCAGCAGAAAGGGGTTAGAGAGGAAGAGAGTGAAAGAATGGAGTGTTGTCAAGGTTTCTTTTTTTTCTTCTTGCCACTGCCATCCATGAACAAAACTGGATGATGTTTTCAACAGTCTAAAGTATTGATGCCTAAGTCCTTCAGCAAGTCTTCAGGGAGCATCTGCTCTGAGACTTGCTCTTGCACTGACAGTTTTGTCTGGAGGGAGGGGAAGCAGTGTTAGCCCCGGTAAAACAGCTAGAGAATGATGTAAGACTATATAACCAAGACAGAATTCACACAGCCAGGGGGCAACATGTGTGGTGGTTATTTTCAGACTGTGAAAACAGACCCATTATTGGGCCATAATACCAATTTAGTGGAAGTGCATTGCATTATGTAGTAAAGATAAATTTTGTTTCATAAAATTTGTTCAGTTGTGTGCGAATGGGTACTGAATTATAATTGAAAACATTTCTTGCTGTGGGTTATAGCTAAACATATTTGAAATCTGTTGGTATAGTCAATTATATGATTATTTATATTTATTTATAGCTATTATATATACTAAAGTAATATGTATGAATCACCAGAAAGCTTTGGGGAATAGTGGAATGAGCTCCAAATTGGGAAAACCAGGCTTTATGGTTCCAAATGGCTTAAAGGTATTTAGCTTACAAAGAGGTTACCTTTGTGTGTTGAAGGTGATGGAGTTAGGGGCACCTGGGTGGCTTAGACGATAGGGCACCCACGTCTTGATTTCAGCTCAGATCGTGATTTCAGACTCATGAGCTAGAGCTCTGCATTAGGCTCCACACTCATCAGGAAGTCTGCTTATCCCTCTCCTTCTACTCCTCTCCCTGCTTTCTCTGTCTCTCTCTCAAATGTTAAAACAAAAAAGTGATGATGGGATGCCTAGATGGCTCAGTTGGTTAAGTGTCTGCATTCGGCTTCTTGCTCAGCGGGGAGTCTGCTTCTCCCTCTGCCTGCTGCTTCCCCTGCGTGTGCCCTTTCTCTCTCTGATAAATAAATAAATAAATAAAAATCTTTTTTTTTTTAAAGGTGATGGGGTTAGATTAAATAATCCCCAAGTCTCTTTCTAGCCCTAAAGTTCCATGAGTTTCAAAACTCTTGAGAGCAAGTTTGATTTTTTTAAAAATTCTAATTGATATATATTGGATACTTCTAATAAGCTATTCAAGTAAGATTCCACATGAGTTATTTGTAGACTCAAATACACAATATGCTAGAATAAAGTATTTTTTGTAAAATCCCTTAAGACCATATGTCCCAAATGATGTTTCCCATATACCTGGAGTCTATAAAGGTCCTTACTGTATTTTTTTTTTAATTTTCCAAACTTCTAAATAGAATATTACTAGTTTAGGGCGGGGGGGGGGGAGTTGGGATTTTGGCATTTGAGTAGAATTATATCAACTCTGTGTAGTAAAACAGCTCAGCTATTCAGAAGCTCTAATTGGTTGCCGATGACTCAGAACTTCAGGGAACATTATTGGTAATGAAGTAATGTCGCAAAGCCACATGTCATATAGCTGTGTCCTGAACACACAAAGAGAGATGGCCAGAATTAGTGATCAGTGACGGAAAGCAGTACTTCCATGTCCATACGGTCACTTAACTTTGTTGCTTCTAAGATCATCATTGCAGTAATGACTTGTGTATTTCATAATATTAAGAACCCTCTAAAAATTACTGATCTTTGGATAAAATGTGGATCAGCAGTCACATATGGAACATTTTTTTTTATTGTCACTTAAATTTTTTTTCCAGTGTTCCAAGATTCATTCCCCATTCCCCACACCCAGTGCTCCACACTATAGGTGTCCCCAGTACCCACCACCAGGCTCTCCCATCCCTCCATCCCCCTCCCTCCAAGTCCCTCAGTTTGTTTCTGTGTCCAAAGTCTCTGTTGTTTCGTTTCTTTCCCTGGATTACCCTACTTCCCATTTACTTTCCTTCTCCCACTGTCCTCCAGGTTACCCCTCATGCACCGCAAGTAAGTGAAACCATGCAATACTTGACTTTCTCTTCTTGGCTTATTTTACTCAGCATAATCTCTTCCAGTCCAGCCCATGTTGCTACAAAAGTTGGATATTCATCCGTTCTGATGGAGGCATAGTATTCCATTCTATATATGTACCACATCTTCTTTATCCATTCATCTGTTTATGGGCACCTTGGCTCTTTCCACAGTTTGACGATTGTGGCCATTGCAGCGATGAACATTGGGGTACATATGGCCCTTCTTTTCACTACATCTGTATCTTTGGGGTAAATGCCCAGTAGTGCAATTGCAGGGTCATAGGGTAGCTCTATTTTCAATTTTTTAAGGAATCTCCACACTGTTTTCCAAAGCGGCTGCACCAGTTTACATTCCCACCAACAGTGTAAGAGGGATCCCCTTTCTCCACAGCCTCTCCAACACTTGTTGTTTCCTGTCTTGTTAATTTTGGCCATTCTGACTGGTGTATGGTGGTATCTCAGTGTGGTTTTGATTTGAATTTCCCTGATAGCTAGTGACGCTGAACATTTTTTCATGTGTCTGTTAGCCGTTTGTATATCTTCTATGGAGAAGTGCCTCTTCATGTCTCTTGCCCATTTTTTGATGTGTTCATCTTCTTTTTGGGTGTTGAGTTTGAGTAGTTCTTTATAGATCTTGGATACCAGCCC
>PITA01023137.1:0-28836 GCA_004023965.1 Spilogale gracilis
GATGTGGGACTCGATCCCGGGTCTCCGGGATCATGACCTGAGCTGAAGGGATCCGCTTAGCCCACTGAGCCACCCTGGCGCCCCTCTTTTTCTGTTCTTAAACTAGCCTGTGCTTTATGTAGACCCACTTGAGCCCTTGTCCAAAGCAGACTTTGTTGCCGAAACATTCCTTTGTGGCTGGTATTTACTTCTACTTTTTATTTCTTGAGTGATTCTGGTAATTTCCAATTTCCACGTTCCTAAAAAAAACTATCCATTCCATATAATTGTGTCACATCTATTTGCATACAAGTCTTTACAATTTTCTTATGGGCTTTACGAGCTCTACTGTATCCATACTAATGTCTGTGCTTTTTTCCCTAATACTATTTAATCATGGTTTTTCTTTATTTTGGTTAATCCGTATTTTTGGAGATTTCTATTTTTTGAAGATCAAGCTTTATATAATCCTCTCTACTTTGTGTTTTTCTAGTTCATTAAACTTTTCTTTTTCCTGCGTTATATGTCCTTCCTCCTTGAGTCACAGAATGGCCCCGCCTACCTTACCCTACGGAACAAACAGGTGGCTTCCAATCCTATCAAATTCTGTGGACGCAGAAACAAAGGCAGTTCTGGCCTCAACCAAGAGGAGGGCGGGGCGATGGAGGGAAGCGGCCTGAGGTGAAAGGATTTGATTTCTGACTCCAGGACCGAGCGACGCCGCGCATCTCCATCGTCCTGCCAAAGCACAGAGCACGGCGGGCCCGGGGACAGGGCCGCGCTGACCGCCGCCTCCCGCAGAGCCAGCACCCTGCAGCTGGCCAGGAGACCCACCAGGAGACCCCGCGGGAGGGTCAAGCTCGGACGGCGAAACCTTCGAAACAGATTCAAGTAGATTCTGTCACTTCGCAGCCCCTCTCTGCTGTATCTCGGGATGTGTGAACAGGAGCCGCTAACCCATGGGATGCGGGGACGAGGGCTCTGAATGGCAGGTGGCCCCCAAGAGGCACCGAATGCACATCTGTCCCTTGTGCTCACCCAGAGATCACTTACGTGGTTTCCATTTCATGGGAAAGAAAGGGTGGTCTGTTGTTGGCGGGGGGAACACAGCTGTCCCCGCAGGAGCTGCCACTGCCCATATAAGCTGTCCAGCGGCGCACCTCCCAGGCTGAGCCACGCCGGGTGCAGGCGCCTGCTGGGCACGTATGCCTCACTCAAGACGCCAGTGTGCTCTGGGGGCAGGGCAGCTGCCGCGCGGGCTCCCGATCACCGCCAGGTCTGCACAGCGAGCGTCAGACTCTCAGAGGAGCATATGAACACGCAGATGCCCTGGCCCCCGGAGACGGTCTGGGTGATGACTGAGAACCTGACTTAAGAAGCCCCCCCTCTCCCCACGTGAAGTGATGCAGGCTGTTCTCAGGCCTCCTTTTAAGAAGCTTTGCAGAAGACCGAGGGACATCGGTCCTCTACTAGGGAGGTGTAGCACTCATCCGAGGGGCTCTGGAGTTACACACTGGACTCTGATACAAACCACAAGGCACAGAGGCTCAAGAAACAGTTCTCTAGAAGGTTCTGGTTTCCCGTTCCCCATCCACCTCAAGCTGAGCCCCGGGGCCCGTCCCGTAAGGACCCTGCCTGGGCTGTGCTGCTCAGGCCGTGGGAGGGACCTGAAGCAGGCCGGCCCTCTACCCTCAGAACGTGAGACGTATGTCCAGGCCAGCCTGAATGGGATGGCTCCTGCACCCCCGGGGGCTTCCTGCTGGGCCCCCGGCTGATAATCAGCCTCCCATGGCCAAGCTCACTGTGCGTTCTGAGGCGAATTCTAAGAAGGCGGGACAGATCCCGGCATCGAATGGGCGCTGGAAGTGGAATAGCAGCAAAAACTGAAAGGGAAGAAGAAGAAAGCTAACCAGCTGTCCCAGAGTGTTCATTCAGTTAAAGCACGCGCTGACTACCCCTCCAAACCTCCAAACCGACTAAATACCGATCAGTCCTAATCGCTAGAGAGCTGATTCTACAGAGGTCTCTTACGGCGGAAGAGAACCATATCCTAAGACATTTAAAAACCTCTACAGGACCCATCTGAAATTAAGCTTCTTAAGAATCTAGTTGGCGGGAGATGGGAATAAGCCCCATTAAACACCATGGGTTTGCCTTGCTTTGAAATCATTAGTCTTCCTACTTGCAGAGCAGGAGTAACATGGAGAACATAGCAGAAGGAAGGGCATTGTGAACTGGGGTAAATCAGAGGGGGAGACGAAGCATGAGACACTGTGGACTCTGGGAAACAAACTGAAAGTTTGGGAGGGGAGGGGGTGTGGGGGATGGGAGAGCCTGGTGGTGGGTATTAAGGAGGAAATATATTGCATGGAGCTCTGGGTGTGGTGCATAAACAGTGAATCTGGGAACACTGAAAAAAATTAAATTATATAAAAAAAGAAATTATTAGTCTAAAACAGCTTTCTCGAAGACTGCAGGTTCTTGTGCTCTGAGCTGCATTTGAAACAGGAGTCTGTCCTGAAACAACAGATCTGTCCTCGCTGTGACACGAGACCCTAGAACCGGTCTTCTTTACCACGCTCCTGGATCTAGAAGTCCTCCGACGCCCCCGGGGCCCCGAGGTGAAAGCAGACACACAGGCCACGGGCAGCACGTGATGGACGAACTGGCACTCCTCGCCCACTGCGCGCGCACACACACACACACACACACCCGCCCGGCACTGATGCAGGGCGTCCTTCCCCCGGGGAGTGAAAGCGTTAGGTTCCCACCTGCCGTGGGCGGAGAGCACCGGATGCTAGAGTACAACTTCTTTCATTCAGAGGCCATCGTCTGCCCTTTATTGCCTCCTCTTTACGGGAACGAAATTTCAACTGGGAACTTTTTCAGGAGTCAAGAGCTATTGCAAGCTGTGAAAATTACAGCCCTGGATGAAGCCATCTGAGCTATGTGAGGCGGCCAAGGACTGCTCGCCGTTCGCCTGGAGGCCGTGCAGAGACAGAGAGCACAGGACTTCACGTTTGGCTCCTCCAGAGGCCAGGGAAGAGGCCGTCCTCTCTGGAGGGAAGCCCACGCTGCGCATCAGACAAGAAGAATCGCATGTTCATTTCTCTCCCCCTGTCGGCGCCCTGGGCCACAAGCCACCAACTGTCCCGCACAGTGACACCTACTCTGTTTTCAAGTTGCTAAGGACTGAGTTTTGATTTCACTGCTCTGGGAGGAGATGGGCTTTTGTTTTATGGGCTCCCTGCTGTTTCCAAGTGGCTACACTTGAGGACTGTCTCTCTTGGGGATTATTCAGGCAGGGCTTGCTTTTCTGTCCTGGATCTTTCCCTTTCAGCCATGTCCTCAAAATAATGGAACCTGGGTGGCCGCTGAGCAGCAGGCCTTTCTGAACTTGGTAGGAGAAAGCTATGTGCCGTCGGGGACGATGTTTGGAGGGACCGCTCTTTTCAAAGACAGAGTTAATGGCTCTATGTTGTTGCCTGCTGGACACAGATCAACTTTTCATATCCTGTTACGATAACTAGTGATTGAAGGTGCATCACATTTATTCCCTTACATGGATGATGGCAAACAGCTCGTGATGTCCCTGGACACGTGTAATAGGGGCACCTGGGTGGCTCAGTTGGTTAAGCATTTGCCTTCGGCTCTGGTCATGACCCCAGGGTCCTGGGATGGAGCCCCACATCCTTGGGCTCCCTGCTCAGCTGGAAGCCTGCTTCTCCCTCTGACCCTCCCCCCACCCTGGCTTGTGTGTGCATGTGCTCTCTCTCTCTCTCTCTCAAATAAATAAATAAAATTTAAAAAAACAAAAAAAGAAGGTGTTAAGTACGTAACCTTGAAGTAGGAAGATTTGCTATTTTAACTTTCTCTGTGGCCACAGCCTATCAGTATTCCAAAGGGAGAAGCAAACACCCGTGTTCATGTTGGTATGGCATGTGCACATCTTTCCAACCAACGTGAGGGCACTTTGGTTCCCACACCCCTGCTCACGTCAAATATACCAGCAATTTCTGGACTCTTGGGAAAGCACACCAACTTCTAGTTGATGACAGAATGGACTGCCCTGGTAAGAATGATAGGGTTGGCTGACATATCTGGACACTGACGGTTATTACATTTTAAATTCAGTCCTTCTGACTCTACGACTCTGTGGGATGCCTCTAGGCCCACCTGAAGGAGGGTGCAGTCTTCTCTGTATTGCAAAAAATCACCCTCTCTTACTCCTTTCTGGAAGATCTCATTTTGGAGAACCCTTGAGGTTACGTCCTGACTGTCCCAAGAGAAACTCATTTTCCCAGGCTCGGTCATGGTCCCAGATAGCCATGACTTCATTCTGGCCCAGGGATTATAAGAGAAAGTCTGCTGGGAAGACTTCCAGAGGAGCAATAAGCCACTGAAGAAAAGAGCATTTCTGACTCCTTTACTTCCTGTCTTCAAAGTAATCGCGATGCATGGAGCTTTGGCAGCCTTTTTACAAGCAGAAGGTATAAAAAAGAAAAAAAAGTGCTGACATCAGTTCTCAGACAGCTGAAGGAGCCGGGAGGGGTTGCCTCCAGACTTCCTGTTAAATAACTTAATAAAATGTCTTCTTTTTTTGCTTAAAGCATCCTAACAGACACAACACAATAAATGAACCAGATCAGAATGCTAAACAGAAAACTATGAAACAACATAGAACAGTTTTGAAAAAAGATACTGCAAGAATTATGTGCATTGCGAATTTACTATTTGTGTACGTAAGGAGGAGAAAGTAATTCTCAGGGTAAGTTCACACAGCATTTTAGTTATCTGAGCTGCCTGAAGATACATTTGAAGATCTACTCTAAAATAAGTAAATTTTAAAAAATAATAAAACCACGACTCCACTTAATGTGGTAGGACGCATGAAAACTACTTCAGCAGTATAGTCAAAAGCCTTGGGTAAGATGAAACACTGCTTAAAAAAATCATTATACAAGATATAATTAAGTGATTATATAAAATAACTTTGACAATAATCTGTGTGTCGAATTCCAGGTAAATCAACAAAACCAGAAAGTGAGTGGGAGAAAGTAAAAGCATATTCATTTGTCACCTGGAAATACATACGGTTTTAATCTTGGCATTAAACTAAAGCTCCTCTAATTTCAGTGTTTTTGTTGAACTCTTATATACATGAAAAGGCTCAACTAGTCGACTCTCACGTAGGAAACAAACTTTCTTAGCCACGGGAGGGAAAAACAACCAACAAAACAGAAGACCAGCAAAGTAAAACACAACATCTTTTCCACGTGGGAGAGGAAAGAAAACGGTGAGACAAGCAGGCATGAAAAAAACAGCATGACATAACAACAACAACAAAAAATTAGAGAAATTTGACACCGGCAACACAAAAAGAAAACTAACAGAAGACAACACTATATCAAGAATAAGCAGAATCAAGTAGGAAATTAGCATCATAAAAGGAAAATGCATGGCAAAAGAGAAAAATATCAGCTACAATGCCAGAAGGTAACTTTAGGTTAATAAAGGCATAAGGTATAATCCATTACAATATATCATTTCTAAGTTCCGAATCACAGCAGTCTAACGTATCAAGCAAATACTCTTAGAATCAGACAGAAACTCATCAAACTGTAGTAGGAGCTTCAAATTCTTCTACGAGTAGACAATAATAAGGATCAGGAGGTTTCAAATGCAATTAATCCAGTTGGTTTAACAGGTAAATTTTGAACTTTGAAACAATGGTAAGTACAGGCCTTAAAAAAAAATCAGATATTTATAGAATTCAGATGGAAAGTCTATAGTCCCCAGAGTCCGATGGCAGTCTCTCATCGAGACTCTCCCATTGCCGAGTTATATATAAAAGCACAGTACCAGCAGGAGCACCGACTTCAGAGTTGTTGAAGGAAGGACGCGGGGAGGGCTTGGGAAGTGCTTAGCATAGCGTCTGGGACCACGACACTGGACAGCGTGAGTGACGCAGCCAACACTGATCTCACACCACAAATAAAGCCCCGCGTGTCCTCCAAGTCCAATCATCATATTGCAATGTCTGACTACACCACAGCGAAGTGAAAGAAGAAGAAAAGAAAACGGTTTAAGTTTAAACAGGTTAAAAAAAAAATCAATTTCTTAACAATTTTGAAACTCTCTCCAAAAATAGAATCCAGAAGGAGAATTACAGATGAGTGAGAAATAAAAGGTCATTTAAAAGGAGGCTTAACTGACATATTCAGAAAACTGGGCAGGAAGCAAAAATTATACAACTGGCTTTAGCCTAAGATATCCCAGTGGTCCTGGGCGCTAACAGAGTTTAGAACAGCTTGAAGAGGTAGCATCCTAACTGCGACAATGGCCGAGATCCTGGCACTGGCCTTTTCCTCCCTATAAAGAAAGCCTCCCCCCGCCCAAGCCCCATGCACATTCACTCTTATGTTCCCCATGGCTCTGTTTCACACAGGTTCTATCCTATGTAGACTACATCCATGAGTACCCTTGTCATCTGGCTTCCAGTGGGGTTGAGTCAATCAGGAGTAATGGCAGGAGAACAGTGAGGAATTCCCCCAGTTCCCCTCCTAAAGGCTCCCTTCTAGGGCCGTCTGCATTCCAGAAATCTCGGCTGTAGTCAAATGGCGCTCCCAGAAACCCTGAATGTCCTAGAGCTCCAGGAGCCACTCAGTCTCAGTACCCCTCAGACAGCGGGGCATGCGGGGGCCCACTGTTGCTGTCGCTAGCCCCCAGGGTACTGCTCAGGTTGCCTGCCTACACCATACCTTTAAAAATGATCCTTTTAATAAAAATCTCCTAAGATTAAAAAAGAATAAATAAAATGAGGCTTAAACAACAAAAATTATAATGCTACATTTCACAGTAGGAGAAATTCAGCCAAAGTGGCAAAGCGGCATCCAGGAACCAATTTAACAGACATAAAGTGAATATTCAGTTCTAATGCGGGGGTGGGGGGGCAGAGGGAAAAAAATACAAAATAACAAAGGCTGACATGAATATGCTAGAAAACAGATAACTCTTAGAATGTTCGGATAATCCCAGCACTTGGTTCCTAAGGATGAAAGCAAGAAAGGGTAACCAAAGTGGAAGGGAAAGGAAAAAACCCAGAGACAAAGCCCTGGCATTTCTAAACAGAAAAGAGAGTCAAGTGCATATACACAGAACACACGCCAATAAATCTGAAAACCAGTGAAACTTACGGTCTTCTGGGATGATATAAATTATCAAAATTAATTCAAATACAACATAGACTAACCCACTGCATGTCAACATCCATGAGAGAATTTTTTAATTCTCTGCTTTGAGTAAAACAAAAACAGCGCTAGCTTCAGATGACTTATAGGTGAACTTCAGGAAACAATTCCTTTGTAAATAAGTTTTTCTTAAGCACTTTTTTTTTTTTTAAGATGACTGTTCTAACATTCATTTTACAAAGTTAGCATAAACACGAAGCCAAAGCCGGATGAAGGCAAGGGAGGGAGGAAGAGAAGAAAACCACAGATCATTTCAATTAGGAATCTTAATCCAAAACCCAAAATAAAGTAGCCAAACTCGCAATATATGGAATACATTCTGGTAGACTCTCAGAAGCAAGAAATACAGTGACATTGAAAGGACTTCCTTTCAAACGAGTGTGCAAAAGAGGTTATTCAGAAATATTCACGCCAACACTGTTAGCATTAAACTGAAAAGAAACAATCTTGGCTTCCGTCACCAGAGAACTGGCTAAATAAACATCACGTGGGACATATAAAGCCATTAAAAACGAAAGCGGTATTTAAAATGTCTCCAATGGATCGATAAGTGGAAAAAGGAGACTGCTATAACAGCAAATATAGTAACATATTTTTATATTCTTACATGCATCTAACTCTCAGAAGATAATACAGAAGGTCCAGAAGGGCATTCACCAGAGCGCTAATGCTTATCCCTGCCTACCGAGATTTTTAGATCAGATGAAATTCCTTTGAGCTCCTCAGTATGTTTTCCTTTTTGCTGGGGGGCGAGGGGAGGAGTAGTGATATTCAGCAAACATGTTATCTACTTTCAGAAAGCTACTTCCCAAAGAAAAAGAAACTGTTTAAGAAATGAGGTGTCCTCTGAGGTCTGATGCAAGCCGTCTTCTGCAAGGTAGGACGGCCCTTCTGGGGGGCTCACTACTGTTCAGATGAGACAGGCACACATTTGAAGACACAGTCTGCCAGCTGTGGGAGGGGGTGTCGCTGCCGCCACCAGTGGCAGCCCGGTCATCCGTGTCTTACCCTGGGCTCCTTGGGGCAGGAACTGTTTACCCCCTGGAACAGGCGAATCCTAGCGCCCTCTGCCCCCCAGCAGGCTGTGACGGAAGTGTGCTGCGATGGTGACACGGCCGTGTGCCGCGGGGCACTGCTTTACAAATGGGAGTCCAGAGTCAACAGGGCCAGCCGAGTCATAAGGAGCCACCAAGGGAGATCCGGTTCTGCCCCCGGGCAAGCGGCAGAGGCTAAGTGAGTTAGTTACAAGGTTTATCAGGAGCTGCATTAGGTGTTGATTTCCAGGGTAAAGCTTCCCGGAGATCGAGCTGCTCGAAGACTATTCCTGGGGCCTCTCTTCCCCTCTATGACCTCTCCTCCACCGTCTAATACACCTGAGAGCGAATATGCCTGAAAACGTGGGTTGCCTTCTTCTCACGCTATGTAACGCAGGAGAGGGCAGGCTCTGGTCCCTCGAGGTCTAGCTGCTAGCCATCATGAGGAGCAGAAGGACACTTACTTTGCTATTCTTCTTTATTTATCTATCAGGAGTCCATAATTCCTAATCTACACTCCCCACATTTGAAACTCCTAAAAAATAACAATAACAACAACAACAACTCATACCCTATTTGTGGCACAACCTGAGCCCACCTGAATTCATTTGGCAGTAAAACATGACCCGGATTGAGGTCTATCCGCTTTATTTGTCTCACTTCATATGAATGTTCATTAAGTTTTCCCACAAAAATATTAGTACAAACATGAAGCCATGCTTTAATTTTTCTTTAAAAAATCCTCTCATGGATATTGACATACGGTAGGTTTTTCTATATTGTATTTCAATTAGTTTTGATGATTTATATCTTCCCAGAAGACCATAAATTTCACTCAGTTTTCTTTAATTATAAGGTATCGCTCCAGAATTAAAGATCATATGTAATAAATCTATCTACGTAATATCTATCTGGAGTGAGAAAAAGATCTGAATTCCTCAGGAGTTTAAGTGAGGGATTGGGGAGCTAAGTACAGATAGTCTCTATCCCCAAGAAGCTTACTAAATACCCGGGGGAAGAATGTGTGAGCTCTGAAACAAGGGAGCCCCTCCAGCACACAGAGGGGATGGGCTGCGTGGGATGACAGCTGGGGTCAGGGAGCCCCTGGTATGGGCCCGGTCAGAGGCAGCCCTTTGGAAGAAGCAAGGTGAGCTGTGTCTTGAAGGACGAGGAGCGGGAGGAGGCAGGCCCAGGCTGGGAGTGGTGGGAGTAGAGGGGATTATGCTTGCTGGGGTCTTCTGTGATTACTCACATGGAAAGGAGCAGGTAGGAGTGGGGCCTGGGGAGGTGCAATAGTCAGAGGGGAGGAGCCGGGGATGAGGCAGAGAGTGGCAAAGAGAAGAAGCTCATCTGAAAGGGAGGCCAGAGGAAGAGGAGGGCTTTCCGAGCCACGTGGACTGTTCACAGTCCCATGGGCCTGTACAGGCAGGGCCCTGCTTTCCTTCTAGCTCAGAACACATCCGGGGACTTCTCCAGGGTCAAAATGTAGCACTTGCATATGAGTATCAAGAACATGAGCTGTGTGGGCCTTTGCACTTTAATACAAGAGAATATAAAAAAGAATCATCAACCATAAAAAGGTGTTGGTTTCAAGGGTCATAGTGAAGGTACCAGCGGAAAGTCGACTATCTCCGTAAAGGAGAAACATTCCATGGAGAACTAACCTATTCACACTGAAGCCATTTTGGTGACCAGAAATATCTCCGTGCTTAGTAACACACATCAGGGATGGAAGGCAGAATGTTTTAAATACCACGTACAACTGTTTCAAAATCCCAAATGGGTCACTTTTATCCAGGCTTGTGCCCTGAATTCCAGATTTTCACATATCTCCACTGCCCACCTGGCCCTTCCACTTGAATCGAAGGCTCCCCCCAGTCCTTGTGGCGAGGCTCCCCTAACCACAGCTGACATCCATGGAGCACCTACCGTGTGCTGAGGAACTCACAAGCATTAACTCATGCACCCTCCACCACGGCCCCATGAGAAGCCCACCACTCCCGTCCCAATTCACAATTGACCGAAGTGGCTCAAGGGGCTTAGGGATATGCCAAGGGAATGCCAGGATTCGAACTCGGGCAGTCTGGTGGCAGCACCCCTCAGCACTGCTGCTCCTCCTCTCAGCAAAGGGCCTTCCTCAGGCTGCTCGGACAAGGACCCTGGCCTCATCCTTCACATTCTGCAGGCTAGCGCTCAGCCTACTTCTTGTCTCCACCTTCAAAATGCATCCATAATCCAACCACTTCTCACCACCTCCTCTACTAACCCCTGCTCCGGGACACCACCACAGTCACTTCCATGGATTTCCCGGATTCTGTCTTTGCATCTCTCGCTCCACCCCCAATAAACCTGGTCTTAACACAGGCACCTTGAAAAGAAGGGTCCTTTACGCACCTAATTCAGAGGAGGCATCTCTGCCCTAAAACTTGCAGTGGTTCCCATCTCTTTCAGGGGAAAACCCAGGGTCCTTACAATACGCCTCAGGGCTTCCCAGACACCGTGACTCCTGTCACCTGCTGCCCTGCCCCACCACAATGGCTTCCTGGCCGCCCTGATGTGCCTGGCTGTTCAGGGACCTCTCCCTTGCCACGTCCCCTGAACGGAACCTCTTTCCCGCTATCCAGGTGGCGCTCCCTTGTCCCTCACTCTGATCTCTGCCTCAGTGCCTTCCTGTCAGTGAGAACCTTCCCTAATGACCTTTCTTTTTTCCCCATTTTGCAGAGACATAAGCGGCGTATAGCACAATGACTCAACTTAATGTAAGTTGTGGAGTAGTTACTACAATAAGTTAGCTGACGTCCATCATCTCACATAGACACAACGGAAAGAAAGAAGGAAGACATGTAGTTTCCCTTGTGATGACGACTCTGAGGACCTACGCCCTCACACCCTTCAAACAGCACTCCCCAGGGTCGACTGCAGCCCTACGCGGCACGTTACAGCCCAGCCCGGATTCCCAGCCGGGCGTGTGCCTTTTGATCATCTGCCTTCAGTTCTGTCCCCCCACCTCCATCTCTGGTAATCACAAATCTGATCTCTTTTTCTATCAATTTCCTCTCCTCCTTCTCCTCCTCCACCTCCTCCTCCTTCCTCCTCCTTCTTTCTCCTCCTCCTCCTCCTCCTCTTCTTCTTCTTCTTCTTCCTTTTGTTTATGGATTCCACCTATATGTGAGATGATATTTGCCTTTCTCTGTCTTATCTCACTTAGCATAATGCCCACAAGGTCCATCCATGTTGTCACAAATGACAGGATTTCCTTCTTTTTTATGGCTAATATTCCACCGTGTGTGTGTGTGTGTGTGTGTGTGTGTGTGTGTGTGTGTGACATTTTATCTATTCATCCATCAATGTATACTTTCACTACTCCAGCTATTGGCTATTATAAATAATGTCATTATAAACATACGGGTGGGAGCTATCTCTGAGAACGTGACTGTGTTTCCTTTGAATGAATACCCAGAAGGAAAATTATTGGATCATAGGGTGACTCTATTTTTAATTTTTTTTTAGATTTATTCATTTATTTGAGAGAGAGAGGGAGAGGGAGCATCAGCAGGGGGGAGGGGCAGGGGGAGGAACAGACTCTCCGCTGAGCAGGGAGCCTGATGCGGGGCTCTATCCCAGAAGCCTGGGGTCAGGACCTGAGCCGAAGGCAGCTGCTTAACTGACTAAGCCACCCAGTGCCCCTCTATTTTTTATTTTTGAGGATCCTCCAGACTGTCTCCTATGGTGGCTGCATCAATTTACACTCCCCCCAACAATGCACAAGAGTTCCCTTTTCTCCACATCCTGGCCAACATTTCTTGTTTCTTGTTTTTTCATGATAGCAATTCTAACAGGTAGAGATGATACCTAATTGTGTTTTGATTTACATTTCCCTGATGACTATGGATGCTGAGCGCCTTTTCCTGCACCTGTTGGCCATTCATACATCTCCCTTGGAAAATTTATCAAGCTCTTTGCCCATTTTTAATTAAATTATATATTAATCATATATATTAATTAATAAATATTTTTCTATTAATTTGTATGAGCTCTTTATATATTTTTGATATCAACTCATCATCAGATACATGATTTGTGAATATTTCGTCTCATTCTCGTGGTGCCTTTTCATTTTGTTGATCATTTCTTTTACTAGGCCTAACTAAGCACTTAATATTGGACCTTCAACCTTGACTATCACAGTCTCTGACCCCACCCTTCTTTTATTTCTCTGTATTGCCTTTATCATCTTATACCATATAATTTAATCACTTATTTTACTGTCTTCCACCCCTCCCCCCACAATGTAAGCTCTCTCAGCCTCTGCCTCTATTTTTTTAA
The DNA here is from genome assembly GCA_004023965.1 of Spilogale gracilis. Lineage (NCBI taxonomy): Eukaryota > Metazoa > Chordata > Mammalia > Carnivora > Mephitidae > Spilogale > Spilogale gracilis. Next base: position 12,590 of record PITA01023137.1, read on the forward strand.
AACCAGTTTTGTTCATCAACGTTTCCCTAGTGACCAGAAAAATACCTGTCACGCGGTTAGTTCTCAAATGCTTGCTAAATGATTGCATGAATGCAAGCGGCAAAAGAAATCAACGTTGAATATAAAATTTCAAATCTGCGAGCAATTTTCCTATCGGGATATTTCCTTCTTTTAATAGACTCGAATTCACAAAGATGTGGGTTTTCTTTTTTCTCTTATCACTGTCAGACGGAGGAAATCACAGCTGATTCAGGACGGTTAAGATGGATGTTACTTTAAAAGTCTGTACTTCTAATTTTACAGCATGAGAGGAGATGTGGGTTCTCTCAGACTCCACCGCTAACACCTAGTGCCCCAGGACGCACGCGAAGAGGTCAGCCATGCCGCGGAGCAAGCAGGTGTTTACGTGTAAGGACACAGGTGCCACGAAGGGGCGACGCTGCCGCTTTCCAGCGCGTCGGAAAAGTCACAAGTAAGTTCTGAAATGGTATTGTTTCAGAAAAAGTAAAATATACAGCCCAACGGACTGAGAAGGCTGAAGCACAGTTTACCCTGTTTTGACTATTTCCTAAAATATACAAAGCCCTCCTGTTACAAAAGAAAAGAAAAATTTTTGACCAGTTACATGATGACGATGAAGCAACGCGTTCGAGTGGGTGGCCGACAGAGGAGGGTTTGTTTGGACCCAAAGATTCATCTCATTTACCAAGAACGAGCTGATGACCCCCATTTTTCCTTGCCCTAATTTCTTTCTGAAATAGATGGAGTCGCCACTGCAAAGTTATTTCCTCAAACGTTTCTGGTCAGCAACAATGCTCTCCAATGTCGCGCTCGCACGAGAAGACCGCTTACCCCTCGGCACAAGGGAGGCATTCATACACAGAAGGCTGAACGTCTGCCCTCAACGGCACACAAATACAGAGAGCAAAGCTTAACAGAACAACAATTCAATCTTCGCTCAGAGCTGATTTCTCACATACTCAAGCTGCTAATCACATAAAATAACAACGCAATAATACCCTCTATTTGCGTAGTTGTTTGCAGCTTGTGAAGGTCTTTCACAGATGTCTGAGCCTAAGAGCAACAGGTAGGATGGAGAGGGCATGTGTGATCATGGTTTTGCAGATAAGAACCCTGTTCTGTACAGAGATTACTCAGACCTTAGGCGGGGAGTTAGTTAACAGCCATTCACCACTCAAGGCCACAGGTATTTCTACTTATTCCCACTTGTGATTGACAACGCTACTCAGGACAAAATCTATGAACTGTTGAGATCCAGACTGAATTTGGATTCCAAATAGAACACTCGGGTTTTTTTCCTGCTTTCAGTGATAGTCCTTGGTATAGAGCGATCTACCCACAAAAAGGAACCAGAAATTTTGGATGGAACACACCAAAAAATCTATTTGAAGCCACTGGAGAGTTCATGAGGCAGCTGGGGGTTACAGGGCCAGGTTCCCGGAAAGAAGAGAGGCCCCCAGAGTAAGGCCAGCATTCTCTGATCCTCATCTCCTCCAGCAGTGTGAAGCCAAGAGATGGGGTCAGCCAAGCAGAAGTGGGGGCTTGCAGATGGGGAGGCGAGCCAAGGTTCTGCCGATGGCATGGAGCTGTGGAGGCCAGAACTGGAGTTCAGGTCTTCCCAAGGAAAAGGGGCTCTAATAAACACCCCGGGCTCCCAGATGGAATCCCAGAGGGCTACTTCCTAGTAGAAAAAGAACTGGAAACTCACCAGCACTCTATGAAAGGCTGCAGCCCAGCTTTATGCCAGTTCAGCTCCAGACCTGACCCAGGTGATCTGCCCTATTTTAATGATCTTCCAGGAGCAAAAGTAAATCCTCTTTGGAGGATGAAAACGCCAGCTTGGGCTTTTAAATATCTCTATATTTGTTCCTACTGAACAAAATACAATAGCTAAAATTAAGAAATCAGTAGATGGACTTAAAAGCAAAACAGATATAGTGGAGGAAAGAATCAGTGAACCAGAAGGAAGATCAATAGAATTATACCTAGATTAAAGCACAGGGAATAAAAAAGAATAAATAATATGGGAGAAGCATAATAGGGGCACAGGATGTTTAGAAATCTCTCACAAAGATGTAATTAAGGTCCAGAGGGAGAGGGGAGAGAACAAGGGGCCCAAGCAAAATTTATGTAAGACATGAAGCTACAGATTCAGGAAAGCTACAAACCCAAACAGGTTCGATACAAAGGAAACACTTAGATACGTTTCAGTGAAATTTCTGAAAGCCAAAGACAAAGGGAAATATCTTCAAGGCAGCGAGGGAAAAAATTAAAATGCCTGCAAAAAACACACAAAAAACAAACAAACAAAACCACACTACAGTAAGATTAATAGTTGATATTTTACCAGAAACAATGGAAGCCTGAGGACAGCAGAAAGACTATATAAATGTGCCCAAAGTACTGTCAGCCTAGAATTCTAAATGCAGTGAAAATACTTTTCCAAACTAAAAATGAAATAACCATGTTTTCAGACACATAAAAGGATAGCATTCATTGCCAGGAAAGTGGTACTAACAGAAGTTCCCAGAAAGATGAAAAATGGTCCTGGGGGGAGAAGTGAAAATTATAGGAAATGAGGAAAAGTGGAAACATAAATATATAAATAAATTGGAGGGATATTTACTGACTAAAACAACAGCAGATGTCCTGTGGAGTTTACACATAGAGAATTAAACCTTATGACAACAAAGAATGCCAAAGGGGAGAGGAAAGCTAATGGGGTAAAGCGTTATAAGGTCCGTGCACTGTTTGGGAAATAATGAAATTATTCACTTATATTAGATTCTCATAAGTAAAAAATTAGCAACAAGCTAATAGAGGGGGAAACACTTAAACCAAAAGAAGCAGGAAAGAGGGGAAAAGGAACACAAGGCAGGTGGCGGGAGAAGGACACCAAATCCATCAGAACTTCTGCTAAATGTAAAAGGACTAAATACTCTAAATAAAAGACACGATTGTCAGAGTGGATAAAAATCTTCAACCCAATTTGCTGCTACTTACAGAAGATACACTTTAAATATGAGACCAAGAAAGGTTGCACGTGAAAGCATGGGAAAAACAGACCACATAAACCACAAAACCAAAGAAAGATGGGGCAGCTCTACCAATACCAAACACGACAAAAGAGTTACTATCGGTGAAGAGGGCATTTCATGATGATAAAAGAGCCAGGCCGCCCAGAGGACAACAGCCTCTTATAATGTGTCTAAAACACAAAGAACAGAGCGCCATGAAGGACAACCTCGAGCTGGCTGGCTTCCCCTCCTGGACCGTGTGACTGTCTGTATACCCACCAGCCTCTCCCGCTGCACCGTCAACTCCTTGAGGACCAGGAGGACCTGCAGGTTCATCGCTGTAGTCCCAGGATATTGGTGGAAAGGGGACCAAAGAATAAAGAAACAAAATTACATTACTCACTTAGGACCATGCCATCTCTGTAACCCAGACTCACAGCCAGGGAAACTGAGCCACATGTGCACATAGCCACTCAGGGATTCAGCTTTCAAAATGTTTGCTCCTGATCTTTTAAGAGGAGACCTCCACCAGGCCCTTCAGAGCTGCTAACAGAGGCACAGACCACCTCCACTGCCCATGCTTTATACTGTCTCCCAGTTGTAGGCATTCTTGATTTTAGATGCCGATAAGGCCTCAAATAGTCGAAAAGGAGAACACAAAAAGGGAAAGAGAAGAATAGCCTGCTGTTGGAGTTGGTTTTACAAAAACACTAAAAATAAAAACAAGGAAACAAACACAGAGCAAAAGAGGCTGGTGAATGGTGGCGGGACTGTGGCTGGAATTCTGCACGAAAAGGCACAAGTCAGGCCCCAGGACAAGGTGACGGAGAGCCGTGCTGCCGACTGCCCCCTCCGGCAGGAACGGACACAGGGTGCACTCTCCCATTACATTCCCATGGAGCACCTGAGACTAGGAGAGAAACAAAACCCCTGCTTCTTCTCGGTGTCTCGGGACTCCATCGCGTGCGGCCGGCGGACAGCCAATGTGGCTCAGGCATTTGGCTCTAAGTCTCCAACTCCTGCTGCTTTTTAGGTGCCTCTAGGCCTCAGGCCAGGACTCACGCCCGAAAACCAGGAGCGGGAAAGACCCCTGTGATGCGCGATGGCAAGGCGGCCTCGCTGGTGACGGAAAGCTCCCGAGGCTCAGGGCACCATCCGCCCCACAGACAGGCCACCAAGGTCACGGCCTCCGAACTCCAACAAGCCAGGACTTCCAGGGGCTTGAGGCTCTAGATACAGGTGGCTCCTCGGTGGGGCTCGGGGCTCCCAGGCCCCTGCCCAGCCCTACGTGTGCTCCCGCTGACAACGCAACAAAGGAGGGAACCACCTCCGTCCAGCATGCGGTCAGTGACTGCGCCTCCTGGGTGAGGCCCCAGCGCTTTCTGGAGGCGGGCTCCCGATTCACAGGCTTCCGGAGACCGCCACATGATGGCACCTGGAGAATAATCTCGCCACATCGCAAGAGCGCTAGCAGATTAAATACAATCAATGAGCATAAAACCCTGAGCAAAGGCCATGGCTGATAAAATGTTCAGTAAATATTCTGTTATTGTTATTATCAAACAGACTTTAAAGGGCCACAAATGCCCACAAGGCCACCTGAACCTAGAGCGTGCCAGGACCCTGCCCGGCGGGACGGAGGAAGTGGAGCTGAGTCTGCAATGCGGGGGAGGGGGGAGGGGGGAGGGGGGGCTGGACATTCGTGAGTCTGAGCCCGCCGGCTGCGAAGGGAGCAGGTGCTCGGGCTAGTTCCGGCCCCGGAGGAGCCGCCACATCGGGAGATCAGCTGTGCGTGTTTATAAGACATCACTTTTATAAGAAAAATGTGAGATGAAAACCAAGCCCTGGGCCCCCCTCAGAGAGCCCCCCTTTGGTGCACGCACGGTCGCAGAGCCGGATTCCCCAAGAAAAGACGCACTTCTCCTGTTTCCCTGGAACCTCTGCTCTCCTACAAATCAAACTCTGAGCCCTGCGGTGACTGCCTGCAGCCTAGCGTCCCTCCAAGCAGCTGAGTTTATGTAGGAAACTTTTTCTTGGCTTGCACACTGTTTATTTTTATGGGGCAACAATGAGGAGTTTAGATTGTATATTTCCTCACAACCCTTAATCCCGTTCTGCTGCTCTTAGAACAACGGACTTCAACGCCAACGTTCCAGCCAGGATAAACAGCACAGCCCAGTACTTAAATGCCTGCCCTCTTGCTGAAATTTTCCAAAAAAAAAAAAAGAAAGAAAGGAAGAATGCCCCACCCCCCAGGGTCCTGATCTCTGTGCTCGGGCGGCATATTACAGTAGATGCTTAAGACACCGGTTCAAAACACAGCCTGCGGTGATGATCCTGAACAAAAGCAAACCAAACCTTACAGCTCTAATTTATAGACTCAGTAAAAACAGTGTTTTTCTCCATTTAGAGTCTGCCAGATGAATCCACGGGGGGGGGGGGGCAGCTTGGACACACTTCTTTCTGCCAGAAGGGCCCCTCGTGAGCCAAGACAGCCCTGTTCTCGGGAGCAGCGTTTCAGTTTTAGACTCAAAAATGTTTCAAAACCCTTCATCTTTAATTTAATGATCAAAGGAAAGGGTGGTGACACAGAAACTTTCTAATTATTTCACTTCTGCAACCTGAGCAAACCTGTCGTTTTACCAAGCGGTTCTCGTTTTTCGGCGACTTGAATAAATAAATGAAAAGGAATGGTGTTCGGCTGACAGGGAAAAGAAGAAAACAGGATAATAAGGTTTCTCCCCCTGAAGGTCTATTTGATTTTTCTTATACAAACAATTCTAAAGCAAACCAGCTCCAGCTTTCCCCAGGAGACAGAACGATATTCTGGCGACTTCTTCAGTTGCACTTGATTTCTGGACTTGACTTTCCCATGAGACACATTTCCAGACAAACAAAACAACACCGTCCAATGCAAATAAAAAACAAACAACACAAAACCCTTCTGCGTCGGCTGCTGTAAAGACGTCATCACTCCCCTCCTCTAAGAAAGGCAACAAGAGGACCTCTCCAACGTCCATCATGCTGGACCGTACTCCAAGTGTTGGCTTCGGCTTCCCAGGCACAGGGCTTGGTCTTTGCCTCTCCTTATTTCTGTGTATGTTCACTGCCTTGGAGATGAGTGGAGAGGACGTCCAACGCATGGTTTCAAATACCGTCTGCATACGGACCGTTCCCAAATTCAGAAGGCCACCAAGACCTTTCTCCTGAACACCAGAGACACACCCCATCACATACAGCGCACCTGGAACTTACCACATCCAGGTGTGACCTCCGGTTGTGTCCCCACGGGCTCCGCTCAGCCTCCCCCATCTCACTTAAAGACACCCCGTCTTTTCCCTCGTTCTAGCCATAAACCTTGGAGCTCTACCTCTCATCCAATCCACTCGTGCATCCCGCTGGCTTCCCCTTCAGTATGTCTGTATGTGTGTATCTGGATCTTTCCGATCATGTTTTGCATGATCTTTTGCCCGACCAGCAACAACAGCTTCCCAGACGGGAGGGGAAAGAAACCAACAGTCCGAAAAGCACTTTTGAAATTCCCATCGGTTTTTAATTTGCTTTTAGTCTTGATAGCTTATTTGAGATTTCAAGTAACATTAAATGAGCTAGAGGAGCTTTTTTTGGGCGGGGGAGGTTGGAGAAGCTGTACTTTCGAGAATAACATGGTCTTCCACTTTCTAAGGGTTTCCTGTATGTCAGATCTAGGATTTTCACTTTTCTAAGCTTCCTGCTTCTCTGTGTGTATTTTGTTGGCACAGTCTTTTTTTTACACACATAAAAAGGTCAACACGGCACAGCCCAGATGTGTAGAGTTTTGGTTTTGGTTTTTGCAAAGCTCTGAACCCCTGATCCTTGTATCTGTCCCACACAACAGACAACAAGGAGTGGATGTAACTTCAGTGCTTTCCAGCCCTGGAGGAACGTAAACACAGTGGAGTTATTTGGGGTTCATCTTGGGGTTCGTCTGGTGTCCACTGCCTAAAAACCTCCCTTTCGCTCTCCTTTATTCTTTTATGACTGTTACTATCAGTAATGACTCAGAGGGCGCTCACCGTATGTCAGGCTCCGGGCTGAGCGACACACTCACTCAATGAACACGCACCGGGCTTACTGGGGGCCGAGAGTCGTCTACTAACAGCCCCGGGCACACTATTCACCATTCTACCGCGTCAAGACAGAGGAACGTGCGAGTACGTCCGATGCATGGTGTACAGGGCGTGATATGAATTAGGGAGAAAATCAAGTGTGGGGCGATCAGGACGCTGGCGAGGGGCCGGGAGGCTGCACTCCTAGGGGAGGCGGTCTAGCGCAAGGGCTGCTTCGCGGACGTGACTCCCGAACAAAATCCCGTGGGAGGAGGAACCAGCCCTGTGAACGGTCTGTTTAACCCTCACAGAAACCGGAGGTGACCATGTGACAGCATCTTAAAAACGACAAAGGCCACAGAATTAAGAACCGGAGAGTCTGGGATTGTGACCAAGATCTGTGTGACTCCAAAAATCTTGTTTGTAATGACCACATGCATTGCTTTCAGGTTTATCCCCAGGGAAGACGGAATCCAAATGTCTCCATGGTCCCAGACCAAGGGGGGCACTGGGATACTGCAGAGACAAACAAAAAGGTGACATTTGTGTCGAAGGTCAAGTGCCTTAATTGCTACTAGAGAAAGGATGCGGGGTGAGGGTGGGGGAGGGGAGGGGAGTCACAGCCCTCGCCTGATCTCCTCACCCTGACATTTAACAGGGGCCGTTCCCACGCTCACACTGGGAGTGCAGCAGGCTGGCTTAGCCGATGGCCTTGGGTAGACGTCAACTTAGCCGAAGTTGAACACACGGAAAGGCCTCCCAGCTGTTCCTTGAACCTCGCGAATGAACATGACGCAGCCGCTGGAACTAACATATCCCACCCCGAGATGGACAGCCAGACGCCTATTCCCACAAACTCCCATCTCAAAAACTGCCAGGAAGTGACGTGTGTCTGCATGTACGTGGTCTGGGGGACTTTCACGGGGCTCGCCACGGTGGCGGAAGCACAGCCCACAGCCCCGCGAGCCGTCCCAGGAGACACACAAGGAAACGTCTGTGGAGGAGGAGTGTCAGCGGCGAGACCGCTCACGCCCCGACGGTGGGGTGGCCCGCGCACCACCTCGTGGAGACGGGGCTCCAGACCGCCGAGCCCGGCCACCAGGGAAGGATTCGGAGCCAGAGTCTGCTCTAGCTTTCCCCACTCTCTCGGCCCCTTTCTGGCTCTGAGGCAGCTGCTCCCAGTCACGGGGCGAGCTTCAATGTCCCGTCTGTGCAGTGAGGACCACCTTTGTGTCCCGTGCCACGAGGCTGGGGGGTGGCATGAGGGCGCCCCCGGGACCGCCGGCACAGGTGTGGGGCCGAGTCCGTCAGCCTGGGGACGCATGGTGCTGGGGACACAGGCACCTGGGACTTCTCCCCACACAGGCAGGCCCGGCCACACCCTAGGGTGGTCCACACAGCTTCCGGACTTCCAGGGTCCCAAATCCCCCGTGTGGCCTCCCCAGGGTCCCTTCACTCCAGGCCAGCAAACCTTATTTCAGAGAGAGTGTTAAGCTGAACTGCCGACTTCACCCAGGAACACAGCATTAGGACTGCCCTTGAGGGGCGCCTGGGGGCTCAGTCGTTAAGCATCTGCCTTCGGCCCAGGTCATGATCCCGGAGACCCGGGATCGAGTCCCACATTGGGCTCCCTGCTCGGCGGGAAGCCTGCTTCTCCCTCTCTCACTCCCCCTGCTTGTGTTCCCTCTCTGGCTGTGTTTCTGTCTGTCAAAGAAATAAAGTCTTAAAAAAAAAAAAAAGGAGTGCCATTGAGAGAGAAAGAATGGATCACAGGAGACATTAAACAATCTCCGGGACTGATCTAGAAAAATGGCAAGATTTTAATATCACATATCACATACATTTATATATGGATCACACGTTCCACATATTAAACATATCACACACACATACACTCTGCACATGCACATCCCCGTCCAGAAGTCCTGTCAGTGTACGCCCTCATGCGCTGCTACGGGTGAAGAGAGCTCTCCAGAACCCAAAGGGAACTGCCAGGGGAGCGAGTGCCCAGCAGTTAACAGGAGCCTACAGTTACGTTCCCCTGAAAGCAGGAGGGAAGAAAAACATTTTCTGCATGTGCGACGGACTTTAAGATGCGTCCGTGTCACGGCTTTGACTTTGTGTCTCATCAGCTTGCCCTCCTCTCAATCTGCATACACACACCCAGAGCCATCGGGTCCCTGGCTGGCTCCCTGCAAGGGCAGTGCTGCCGTCACAGCCTCGCCCCTGTCCTTCTTTCTGGAGGCTTCCGGCTCAGGACCCACGCCTCTTGGGGGCATTTCTCGGCCTTCCCACCTCCTGCCGGCCCGAACGCACTGATCTCACACAGATGGTCTAAGCCCCAGAGCTGCACCCCCTACGCTGCCTGGTGTGCCCGTCGCCACGCCGAGGACAGGGTAAGACTTTCCACCCTGGAATTCCAGGACACGAACACAGCGTCTGAGTCACAGTAGATGTACATCCTGACGTCCCATCCGTGATGGAGGGAGGACTCCCGTAGTTACTCAGTGAGCAGACACGCCCACCCAGCCCCCAGGAAAACAGCTGCTCTCCAAAAGCAGCCGCTTCTTTTTTAATGATCAGAAACAAGCCGAGTCCCCCGTGAAGCCCGTGTGAACGGCCTCCCGACCAGAGGGTCTTACCAGCGAGGCTCAGAGGGCAGAATAAGGGCTATGGGTGTCACCTTCCTGGAGACCCGGACGGCCGAGCGTGATGAACCCCAGGGTGCCCTCCACCCTGAGGTCCCAGATCTCTGAAGAATAGAGAGAAGGATGCAGACGAGAGCCCTGGTGTGGTCAGAGGTCACCCTGTGCCCCCGTCTCAATTTAACACCCACCCTGCGAGGCTATTTCTTTCCCCTTTCTAGTCTCTACAGCATGTCTGACTTACACAGTCTTAACAAGTAAGAATTCAGATTTTCTTCCTGCCAATGAGGTTGTGAAGGATGGAAAGTGGTGCTTGTGTGTGGATGGGTCTTAGAAATGACAAGTGATGAGCGGACGTGAGGCGGGGACACAAGGTCCTCCTGCTGACTCCCATGGGCTGGCCGGTAACTCAGCTTCCAAACGCTGCCTCCAGGCCCCCGGGCGTCCAGAGTCCAATCCCAAATGGGCCTGTCACTTCCCGTGGGGGAAGTCCCATTGCCCTGCGTCTTGGAACTTCCTAGCTTCACCACCCCGTAGAACACACAATACACGGTCAGCTGCCCAGAGGAAATGTCAGTGGCCCAGTAAGTCACTTCCTGCAAAGCCCTGGGCCCAGGCGCGGTTCATACTTACTGGTCATGTCTGGTGTCAGGTATGGCTCTGTCCATCCGCAGCTTGTCACTTTCCACCTGGTTGAATTTGTTGCGGGCGTAGGGGTCCTGCCCGGAGCGGACCATCGTCCCTCCAACGTAAGCTTCCTGGTTGAAGTCCCGCCACCGCACTTTTCCTGCAAGGAGCAGAGCAGAGGGTGTGGGACCAGGGGAAACGAGCCCGGGGGAGCAGCATGCACCACGGGAAGGGTGCTACCTTGGCAGTTAGTGCCCAGGGCTTCCTCTCCCCGCAACTATCTTCAACAAAGCAGCTGAAAAGAGCCCGAGCGTGCACCATCATGTCCATCCGCTGGACAGTGGGCAACCAGGAGTTAGAGACTTGGATCTCAGGTGTTGTCTAGCGAACAACGGTCTCTGCTGACCAGAGTACGCAGAAGCAAGGTACTGCGCACCTTTTGGGAGAGAGGAGATTTTTATGTGCTTGCCCCACCTTTCCAGGAATTATGGTAATGCCCCAAGGCACCTCAGATGCGGTGAAAAAGATAATGTCCAAATTAAACATACGGCATCCCATCATGTTACATCAGGTAACACAAAAATAAATGTCTTTTCCAAAAGGTTTATTTATTTATTTTGAGAGAGAGAGAGAGCGTGCGCGCACACACAAGTGGGGAGGGGGCAGAGGGCGAGGGAGGGGGACACGGCAAACTCCAGGCTCATTGTAGAGCCCGACGCGGGGCTCAATCTCACGACCCTGAGATCATGACCTGAGCTGAAACCAAGAGCTAGATGCTTTCGCCGATGGGACTACCTGGTGCCCCAACGAAATCAACGTTTAACCGAAAAATAATGCCCTCAAGAACAGGCTGTCCAAATGTCCCTCGGTGAGATGCCCTCAGGGATTGTTCTCCGAGCTGTTGCAATGTCTGAGCCCTCGAGGGGTGAGCGAAGCCACTCCTACCACAGGCACCTCCCAGCACGGGCGGACGGAGGCGCGGCGGCCTGTGCGCATGTGCATCAGGAGGGACAGAGGCGCGGCGACCTGTCCACACGTGCATCAGGAGGGGACGGAGGCGCAGCGGCCTGTCCACACGTGCATCGGGAGGGGACGGAGGCGCGGCGGCCTGTCCGCACCTGCATCAGGAGGGACGGAGGCGCGGTGGCCTGTCCACACGTGCACCAAGGGGGGACGGAGGCGCGGCGGCCTGTCCGCACCGCACGTGCATCAGGAGGGGACGGAGGCGCGGCGGCCTGTCCGCACGTGCATCAGGAGGGGACGGAGGCGCGGTGGCCTGTCCGCACGTGCATCAGGAGGGACAGAGGCGCGGCGGCCTGTCCACACGTGCAGCGTCCTGGCTCACGGCCAGATATGCAGCCGCCGCTCCAGAAGGCGCAGCACAGGGTTCTCCAGGAACATGACCGCGGAGCAGGGCGCCTCTACTGGGATCTGGCGTAGGGGCCACGCTGGCAGCAGCCTGGGGTCTGGAAGAAAGAGCTCTGCAGGCTGGGGTGGGCCAGGACAAGCCTGGGCACAACGAGGGCAGAACCTGGAGAAGCAGGCGAAGGCCCCAGAGCTCAGAAGGGGAAAGCGGAAAGACAGACTCCAGGCAAAAAGAAAACTCAGGACTTGATGTCCACCCTGGCTTTGGATGGCCGTTTGCTGCTGGCTACCTTCAGGATCACGGTCGCAAGTTTTTTATTCATTGAAACAGTTTCCTAAAGATAAATAAGTTTAAAACAATAAAAAAAGGTTCTTCATGAGGATTTAATGGCCTATTATGTGCAAACTCAAACCAAACTCAAGAACAAAACAAAACAAAACAAATGAAAATGAAACTATGACAACAACCCTGCCCCATGCAGCTCACGAAGTCCCAGGTGGTCACAGAGCCCTGAAGAAAGGGCACGAAGAGGCAGAGTGGTCTGGGGTTGCTGTTTCATACGGAGTGTCTGATGGGGCTCTCTAATAGGGTGACATGGAGTAGACACCCAGACAAGGGAGGGAGTGGCCACACAGCTCTCTGGGAGGAACACAGGGAAATGCTCAGGGAACCGCAGTGCAAAGGCCCGGGGGTTGGCAGTGAGCTTGCCTGGCTAGGGGTAGCCAGGAAGCCGGTTTAACGAAGAGTGAGGTGCTGGTCAGACAGGTGAAAGCAGGCCTGCTAACGGCTCCCCGGAACAGACCAACGTGTGCGGGGAGAATAGCTCTTCTGCCCCACGTCCAACGTTGTTTGGGTCGCTTTGGGTAAGATCGACAATACCTCCACACGTGCTTCTCCAACACGGATCTCTACACACAATCAAAAGAATGTCCGGTTCCTTTCTCTGTGTCAGAGATGAGGAAACTGGGATTTACTTACAGATCTGTTCAAGGCCAAGAGTAAATTTCCCATCTAAAGCTCATCTGCTTCTTGTTGCAACTGTCCTGCGAGGTCAACATCCCCATCTCATCGCAGCTGGTTGCCGTGGAAATGATGTTGGGGTCACAGGGGTCCAGTCTCTCAAATGGAAAAGCAGTTTCAAAACTCGCGAGCTCTCTGGCCAGGGCCAGGCCGCGCCCCCGGGGAGTGTGGTCCCGGGAGCCAGGCAGAGCGGCGGCATCTCCTACCTAAAGTAAAATGCTTCCCAAACATTTTTGTTTTGGAAATATGTTTTTCATGCTAAGGCAACCCTGGAAATACTTACTGATGCTCGTCTCTCCCCACCTTTCTGCCTTCCCCCACATAGACTCTTGGGCACGGGGGAGGAAAAACCACCCACCTGTGCTCAGACGAACACAAATCAAGCCTCGGCTAGAATCTATACCTGCGACACTTACTATGGAATCTAAGGAGCCGCTTCCCACTAAAGCTTACAGGCATGAATACTCTTTCTGCCACCAGGAGCTTGTAATGACGGGAACTGTGGAGACCAGCCCCCAGCCCCCATCCACAGCCAGAGAAGAGACCATCAGCCAAGAGATGTTGTGTTGCTAATAGTTACGGTCTATGTGAGCCTTCCCGGGAACACTGGGGACGGTAAGGAGGAGGTCTGCTCACTCTCGGTCGGATAAGGCCCAAGGCCTCTGCCGAGCCCCTAGGGCTTCGATCCCACCTGCCCATCTTGTGCTATGAGATCCCGCCCCCTTTCCGGAAAAGACTTGAGTAAGCAGAGTGTTTTATGGGAGGCCTGGTGTCCTACGACTGTGGGGCCTTGGCCCCAAGCCACGGGTCCGCGTTGGGTGTGGACTCCGTGCTGCCCGATGAACAAAGCAGACCTGTCCATGGGGGTCATGTTCTAGACGATGCAGCGACACAGACAAGAAAGTGACCATCCCAATCAATGTATCATTAAAAACTGAGCCAGGTGCTCCCATAGCAAGAAATGTAGTTCTCCGCAAGCCTCTGACAGAGGAAACGGATGCAGACGGGGGAGTAGGGACGGCTTCCCCGGGGAAGGAGTGTCTGAGTGAGCTCTGACGACGAGGAGGAGTGACAGAGGAGAACTCGTCCTCCGAGACGGTGGGAACCCACTCAGAGGCAGCCCACCATGACTGCTGCCCACCCAGGAACATCTTCAACAGGCGCCCTTGGGGGTTCTGCCGGGCCTTGCGACAATTTTCCCACGACACAAGACCATTTTACTGGAGAAAGATTATAACTGGCTTCTTTATAAAAGTTTTGCGGTGTGCTGAAACCCAGCAGGGACAGCTTTGACTGAAGGACACACGTTTTCTCTCCTGCCCCAGACGTCATGATGGGTAGGCACACACAGGAAGGCTCCCCCTTCCTGTGTGTGAACAGATCCGGTCTAGCCTATTTTTCTTATGTGGGTGTGACAGATCCTCTAATAAAGGGTCACAACCCGTAATTTGAAAAACGCAGGGCTGAAGAACCATTACTGAAAGGAGTTATTACTGTGTTAGATGGAATTCCTCGGGTTGGAGCCACTCGGAGAGGGAAAGGCGAGAGAGAGAGAGAGAGAGAGAGAGAGAGGATGTATGCCCCAGTCCAAAACTGGGCAGCAAGCCCCCAGACACAGAGAGCACAGAACAGGAGGGCCATAAGTTACAGGCTGGAGTGAAACAGTTCAAACAGTAGATATAATGTCTGAATATCCCGACTTTTAAGAAATGCCATCCACACATCCCCCCATACTTCTGTCGCCTCTTTAAAGTTTGTAGAAGGAGCCCTGCAAATTAAGAGCTTTAGAAATCGAACACAGAAAGCCGGGCAAATCTAGTGACCATGCACTTGGCTGGGCAGAAGCCGTGGACAGGAAACACCCTGGAGATACAAGTCTTCACAGGAGAAGCCAAAAACCAGCCCCAGCTCCAAAGATGGTGGGAACACAGCCTGCAGGTAAAGAACACGACAGCAGAAAGTGGACATTACCCTAAGAAGGCCCATGAAAACTGTTCTTCTATTAAATGAGGTTGTGAAAATATTGATGCAGAAACTGATTTCCAGAAGACAGTCTTCTCTGAGAAGGGGGGGACTCTGTGGCTTCGGGAGTGTTGAAACCTACAATGCCGAAAAACTGAGAGGCCCCGTCTCTGCCCTCACGCTGACCGATGCAGGGGTGAGGTCCCCACCCTGTTCCAACGGGGCCCTCAGGCAGCCTCCCTCGATCCCCGGTCCCCTCTGTGAACACATGCAGCCCAAGCCCAAGACCTTGAAGGGCAAGCCTCTCGGAGAAGCAGGAGGCTTCGAATGCTGCCCCACCTGCCTCCCATGGCCCCAGGCCCATGCCCTGCCCCCCGAGCTGGACTGGGAAGGGGCTCCTCACCCGAGAGCCAAGTCTCCCCTTTTGCTGCTATTTGTCCCCCTCGGACGCCAGCACACTGTACGCGCTGCACACACGTGCCTGCTGACCCACTTACTGGGGACGGCAGGCCCTGATCCTGAAGAAACGACGCAGATCCCGCACCTGCAGCGAAGGGCGCAGCTTCGGACGGGCTCTGAAGAGGGGTCACTGCGCTGCCACCCCAACCTCTGAGACGCGGTCTCCACCCGGGCTGCACGGCGGCCCCTTCTGCTCCTTTGCTGAGACTGCTGCCCTCATGAGCCCGCCAGGCAGATCCCTGCCCGCCACGCAGAGAAACTGAGGGCCCGGGGTCAACGGCGGTCCCACACCAATGCCTGCTCCCGCACGGGGCTTGGAGCTCCGCAGCCCGCGTTCAGGGAACGTGAGCAAAGGTGCAGCCAGGAGGAGCAGGGGCCCCAGGCCCACGACCAGGGGTGAGCTCAGTCCACCCACCCCCTCCTGACCCTCCGGTCTGGACGCAATCGGAATGACACTCCACGTCTTTAGTTGTTCTGAAGAAGAAATGAAGTAACGACAGCACTAATGATTCCTAAGCCCCTGACTACCCTACGGCATTAACGGACTTCGGAGACAGGACTGGCCAAGCACAAACGCGACTATCCCACTTTGCTGACGTAAGCCTGACCTAGGCTCCTCCCTGGGGAGGGTCGCTGGGAGCCGCTCAGCCCGCCCTGCCCCTCCCCGGTCCCCACGCGGCGTCCCAGCTCTGAAGCACACTCAAGGGAATGAGTGGGACGCCCTGGAGGGGAGCCTCACCTGCCCTCCAAGGTCCCTGGGAGCACCTGCCCCGGGGAGCACTGGCCTGAACACGCAGAAGGCAGGTCAGCCCTCCCTGCAGCCCACCTTCTGCCCTTGACCTATGGTGCCCGCGAGAGGAGCGGGGTGGGGGGGCACAGGTACGGGAACCTGCGTCTGCACCTCTAGTCCTCCGCACCATCGGCAGTGCCCAGGAAACACTTGGAAAAGAGAACAAGCAGAAGGTCAGTCTCTGCTTGCTTCAGACAGGGGGATGTGTGATACCATCGTCACATTTCCACGTGGGGGGGGGGGCGTGGGGGG
>PITA01023138.1:0-28801 GCA_004023965.1 Spilogale gracilis
AGTTGACTTGAATGATTTCTATTGAAAAATGGGCTGTCAGTCTTATTGTTGCTGTGGTGAGAGTAATATGCCTTTCCTTCTCTGTGATTACTTTTTTTTTTAATAGAATTATAGGTATATACCTTTATTAAATTGTAAATTATTTAACATCATGTAACTAGGTTAGGGATGTACAACATAAATACCTGTCTTGAGGGAGCTCTCAGTTGTAAGAAGAAATAAAATCACATGGTGGGACATAAACAATGAATCTTGGAACACTGAAAAAGTTAAATTATTATTTTTTTTATTGTTACTTAATTTTTTTCCAGTGTTCCAAGATTCATTCCCCATTCCCCACACCCAGTGCTCCATGTGATAGGTGCCCTAAGATATTTGTTCTCTTGGCTTTGAGTTTTCACAGTGTGGCCATGATATTTCTAGATTTACTTTGTATTTTCCCTATTCAGGGTTTACTGAGCTTCGTAAGTCTTTGAATTGATTTCTTTGTCAAGTTTGGAAAGTTCCTATTATTTCTTCAAATATTTCTTGCCCCCTATTATCTTTCTCCATTCATCTAGGATTCAATTACATATATGTTAGAACTTTTATTCTTCATCCTATTTCAGAATTGGCAAATGTCAACATAGATAAAAATGGGTAGTAATCATTAACATCAAGGTGACTCCCCATTCTTGGAAGTTCTTTGCTCTTTACTCTTCAATATTAATTTTAAGATCACTTTGTCAAATTCCTTGATAATCTCTGGTGGAACTTTTATTGGAATTACATCACACTCATATATTAATAAAGGGAGAATTGGCATTAAAAAAAATATCAAAACTTCTTACCCCATTAAAAAACCCCACAATTTTCTATTTATTAACACCTTCTTTTATGATTAGGGTTTTGTAATTTTCTCCATAAGGCACATTTTTGCAGGCATATGCCCTGTTATTTTATAGATATTTATATTTATATATTATAATATATCCATAATATGTTATCATGAATGGTAATTTTTTAATGTTTTATATTTTTCTAATTAGTTATTGCTGACATGTAAGATTGCCCATCTCAACTTTAGTGGCATAATGCTATTTATATCTATGACTGTCATATAAAAATACTTTAACAGTGGTTATATTTCCTTTTTCATTTCTAAAATTATTGTTCTATGCCTTTTCTCCATTTTTTCTTTCTCTTCCCTTTCATCAAACTTGCCAGGGATTTTAATATTTTACAATAGTCTTTCAAAGAATTAACTTATGGTACCATGGGATTTTCCACTACTTTTTAATCTTTCAATATTCATGATCAAATAATATACTCATCCCTTTTATTTAATGAATTACTTTAGTTCTGTTGACTGTTTCTTTGAAAGTTGAGGATTTAGCTAACTTCATTATGTTCTCTTACCTCCTCTTTTCTTCCCAATATTTGATAGCTTTATGATAGAAATATATTTGATAAAAGATACATATCAATGATATAAATCTGTAATATATTAATGAATGTATTTAAATATATAAAGATTTAGAACATCTATTGATTATCATTGTTACTTTATTTATTTTTTATTTTTTCATAACCCAGGCACCCTATTCCTCCCATCCCACCCCCCAGCAACCCTCAGTTTGTTTCCTGAGATTAAGAGTCTCATATGTTTTTTTCCCCTCCCTGGTCCCATCTTGTTTCATTTTTTTCCCTCCCTACAACCCACAACCCCCTACCCTTCCTCTCAAATCCCCTATATCAGAGAGATGATATGATAATTGTCTTTCTCTGATTGACTTATTGCACTCAGCATAATACCCTGCAGTTCCATCCATGTTATTGCAAATGACAAGATTTCATTCTTTTTGATGGCTGCAAAGTATTCCATTATATATATGTGTGTGTGTATGTATATATATTCCTTATCCATTCATCTGTTGATGGGCATCTAGGTTCTTTCCATAGTTTGACTATTGTGGACATTGCTGTTATAAACATTGGGGTTCACATGACCCTTCGGATCACTACATTTATATTTTTAGGGTAAATACCCAGCAGTGTGATTGCTGGGTTGTAGGGTAGCTCTATTTTCAACATTTTGAGGAATCTTCGTACTGTTTTCCAGAGGGGCTGCACCAGCTTGCATTCCCACCAACAATGAGGGAGGGTTCCCCTTTCCTCACATCCTTGCCAACATCTCTCATTTCCTAACTTAATTTTAGCCATTCTGACTGGAGTAAGGGGGGATCACACTGTGGTTTTAATATATATACAGATTGATTTATATACAGATTCTTTGCTGCTTTGGTTAGGTTTATTCCTAGGTATCATATGGTTTTGGGAACATTTGTAAATGGGATCGACTCCTTAATTTCTCTTTCATCTGTCTTGCTGTTGTTTATAGAAATGCAACTGATTTCTGTGCATTGTTTTTATATCCTGACACTTTACTGAATTCCTGTATGAGTTCTAGCAGTTTTGGGGTGGAGTCTTTTGGGTTTTCTACCTAAAGGATCATATCATCTGCAAAGAGTGAGAGTTTGACTTCTTTGCTGATTCAGATGCCTTTTATTTCTTTTTGTTGTCTGATTGCTGAGGCTAGTACTGCTAGTACTATGCAGAATAGCAGTGGTGATAGTAGAAGGCCCTGCCGTGTTCCTGACCTTAGGAGAAAAGCTTTCAGTTTTTCCCCATTGAGAATGATATTTGCTGTGGGTTTTTCATAGATGACTTTTATGATATTGAAGTATATACCCTATATCCCTACACAGTGAAGTGTTTTGATCAAGAATGGATGCTGTACTTTGTGAAATACTTTTTCAGCATCTATTGAGAATATCATATGCTTCTTGTTCTTTCTTTTATTCATGTACTGTATCACAATGATTGATTTGCAGATGTCGAACCAAACTTGCAGCCCAGGTATAAATCCCACTTGGTCATTGTGAATAATCCTTTAATGTACTGTTAGATCCTATTGGCTAGTATTTTGGTGAGAATTTTGTATCTGTGCTCATCAAGGATATTGGTCCATAAATCTCCTTTTTGATGGGGTGTTTGGTTTTGGCATCAAGGTAATGCTGGCTTCATAAAATGAGTCTGGAAGTTTTCCTTCCATTTCTATTTTTTGGAACAGTTTCGGGAGAATAGGTGTTAAATCTGCTTTAAATATTTGATTTATTCCCCTGGAAGATGTCTGGCCCTAGGCTCTTGTTTTTGGGGATATATTTGATGACTGCCTCAATCTCCTTACTGGTTATGGATCTGTTCAGGTTTTCTATTTCTTCCTGGTTCAGTTTTGGTAGTTTATATGTCTCTAGGAATGCATCCATTTCTTCCAGATTGTCAAATTTTCTGGTGTATAGTTGCTCATAATATGTTCTTCTAATTATTTCTATATCTTTGGTGTTGGTTGTGATCTCTCCTCTTTCATTCATGATTTTATTAATTTGTATCCTTTCTCTTTTCTTTTTGATAACTCTGGCCAGGGATTTTCAGTCATGTTGATTCTTTCAAAGAACCAGTTCCTAGTTTCATTGATTTGTTCTACTGTCCTTTTGGTTTCTATTTCCTTGATTTCTGCTCTGATCTTTATTATTTCCCTCTCCTTTTGGGTTTAGGCTTTTTTTGCTGTTCTTTCTCCAGCTACTTTCAGTGTAGGGTTAGGTTGTATACTTGAGATCTTTCTTGTTTCTTGAGAAAGGCTTGTATTACTTTATACTTTCCTCTCAGGACCATCTTTGCTGTGTCCCCAAGATTTTGAACAGTTGTGTTTTCATTTTCATTTATTTCCATGAATTTTTAAAGTTCTTCTTTAATTTCCTGGTTGACCCATTCATTCTTTAGTAGGATACTCTTTAGCCTCCTTGTATTTGAGTTCCTTCCAATTTTCCTCTTATGGTTAAGTTCTAGTTTCAAAGCACTGTGGTCTGAAAATATGCAGTCTTTTGGTACCAGTTGAGACCTGATTTGTGACCCAGGACCCGATCTATGGAGAATGTTCCATGTGCACTAGAGAAGAATGTGTATTCTGTTTCTTTGGGATGGAATGTTCTAAATATATCTGTGATGTCCACCTGGTCCAGTATGTCATTTAAAGCTTTTATTTCAGTGTTGATTTTTGCTCAGATGATCTGTCCGTTTAGTGAGGAAAGTCCCCTACTATTATTGTATTTTTGTCAATGTGTTTCTTTCATTTAGTTATTAATTGGTTGATATAATTGGATGCTCCCATATTGGGGGCTTACATATTTAAAATTGTTAGGTTTTCTTGTTAGACAGACACTTTAAATATGATATAGTGTCCTTCCTCATCTCTTACTACAGTGTTTGGCTTAAAATCTAATTTGCTTGATATAAGGATTGCCACCCCAGCTTTCTTTTGATGTCCATTAACATGGTAAATAGTTTTCCACCCCCTCACTTTAAGTCTGGAGGTGTCTTTGGGTCTAAAATGAGTTTCTTGGAGACAGCATATCAATAGGTCTTGTTTTTTTTTTTTTTTAATCCATTTTGATATCCCGTGTCTTTTGATTGGGGCATTTAGCCCATTTATATTCAGGGTAACTATTGAAAGATATAAATTTAATACCATTGTGTTGCCAGGAAGGTGACTGTTACTGTATATTGTCTCTGTTCTTTCTTGTTCTGTTACTTTTGGGCTCTCTCTTTGCTTAGAGGACCCCTTTCAGTATTTCCTATTAGGCTGGTTTGGTGTTTACAAATTCTTTTAGTTTTCATTTGTCCTGGAAGTTTTTAATCTCTCCTTCTATTTTCAGTGAGAGCCTAGCTGGATATAGTATTCTTGGCTACATATTTTTCTCATTAGTGTTCTGAGTATATCATGGCAGTCCTTTCTGGGTTGCCAGGTCTCTGTGGATAGGTCTGCTACCAATCTAATATTTCTGCCATTGTTTGTTACAAACCTCTTCTCCCAAGCTGCTTTCAGGATTTTCTCTTTGTCACTGAAACTTGTAAGTTTTACTATTAGATGATCAGGTGTGGACCTATTTTTATTGATTTTTGAGCAGAGTTTTCTGTGTGTCCTATTTTGATTTTGATGCCTGTTCCCTTCGACAAATTAGGGAAATCCTCTGCTATAATTTGCTCAAATATACCTCCCCCCCTTTTCTTCTTCTTCTGGGATCCCAATTATTCTAATATTGTTTTATCTTATGGTATCACTTATCTCTCAAATTCTCCCCTCGTGATCCAGTAGTTGTATCTCTCTATTTTTCTCAGCTTCTTTATTTTTAATCATTCAGTCTTCAGAATATCAATGTAAGGATGAAAATTTAAAAATTTAAAAAAGATTCTAAAAAAGGAATTGATAAGTTGTTTGAAAAAAGGAAAAATAAAAAAAAAGAGGAAAGAAAATATGATGAGGTTGGTGACTAGAACAAAGCCATGCTCTAGATTTAGGATTTATTTTGGTCTATTAGAAGAAACTGTATTCCAAAATTTTAAAGAAAGAAAAACCTATATGTATACAAAAAATAAGTTTAAATACAGTGAAGGGATAAAATATGACTAAAATAATGAAAATCAAAAGAGATTGTTTTAAAAAAGGTATTGATAAGATAAAATTGTTAACAATGTTAAAATAGGAAAGAGAAATACTAAAAAAAAATAAAATAAGAAAAAATATAAAATAAAAAAATTAACTTTGGAAGTCTAAAGAATCATGGGGAAACAAGCCATGAATTCTATGTGGTGCATTCCTCTAGCTCTGGAGTTCCACAGTTCTCATTAATCAGTAAACTTGATGTTCTTGCTGATCTAGGGGTGGGGCCTGTTTATTGAGTCTCAAATGTCTTTGCCTGAGGTGGAATTGCACTGCCCTTACCTGGGACCAAGCTAAGTAATCTGCTGAGGTTCACTTTCAGTAGCTTTTGTTCCCTGAACACTTTCTGTACAGCTTTGGAGGCAGAGAATGAAGATGGCAGCTTCTCAGTCTCTGGCCAAGAGGAGCTGAGAGCTAGGGGCCTCACTCCTCAGTGTGCCCTCAGAGAAAAGCCATCAATCGTGCCTGTCTCCCTGATCTCTGGATGCATTCCATGCTCCCCCAGCCTGTGACTGTGTGTTTCTATCTCTGGTGCTTGGCCCTGTTTGGAATCTCCAAACCCAACAGGTTCCTGCACTGTGCTTCCATGCTGCTCCTCCCGGTGGAAGAATGAAGAGGTCTCCCCATATCTGCCACTTGTGGGGTCCCTGCTCAAAGAGCAGTGACCTGACTGTGCCTCGGATCACAGTTTTAAGGTAACCCCGAGCTGAGAGTCCACTCCTCAGCCCTGTCCCTACAGCCAGCTTCCTTGCTCTGATATCTAGGAGCTCTGCCACACTCAGGTACCCTGGTTCCTTCTGTGACCCCACAGGTCCTGAGAACATACTGTCCCCTCAATGGCTCCACCCCCCACCTAGCCTCTGGGACAACATCCCTCAGTGGAACAGATTTCTAAAAGTTCCAAGTTCATGCCCCACTGCACTACTGCTGTCTGGGAGCCAGCCCCTCTTCCCCCTGCAGTCTGTCTTCCTAAATGTTGGCTCAGATTCACTCCTCATATCCTATTTTCCAGAAAGTGATCACTTTTCTGTTACTAGAATTGCTGCTCTTCTCTTTGATCTTCTTTTGAGTTTGGACGTGTTCCCACTGGTTTGGTAACTAACTGAACTCCTGGGACCTAACGATATCTAGGTCTCCTACTCCTCTGCCATTTTGCTCCTCCCCACTATCATTGTTACTTTAAATAACAGTTTAACTTATACTTTTTTTTCTGTCAAGTTTTTTGTTTTTTTGATACTCTGTTCGGTAAGATATAGATATTACTACTGCTACTCTTTTTTTTAAAGGGCTTTTTATTTATTTGACAGGTAGAGAGAGAGTACAAGTAGGCAGAGCTATAGGAAGAGAGAGAAGCAGATTTCCCACTGAGCAGGTAGCCTGATGTGGGACTGATCCCCGGTCTCCAGGATCATGAGCCGAAGGCAGTCGCTTAACCAACTGAGCCACCCAGGTGCCCCTAACATACTAATTTTAACATCCATCAATGGTCCTTGACTATAGTAATTACTACTGATGTGTTGCCTAATAGCAGTTTTCTGGGTCCATTCTCCTACATTTATTTATAGGTGTTCTGTGAGAAAGAGCTGTTCCTCCTCTTTGTTTCATTTATTTAGTCATTTATTTATATAAGATGACTTTGGGGTCTTTATTTTTATTCTGAGGGTTATAATCCATTATTATTCATTTTGTTGTTCAAATTCTCTCAACTTTAGCCATTGGAGGCTCATTCAGGTTAGTTCCTATGTCCTTTTGACATGACTTCACCAGTTTTTGAGCACTCCCTTAATTTATCATACCACAAAATATTCTAGGCTTATTTTGTATCTTC
Organism: Spilogale gracilis; assembly: GCA_004023965.1. NCBI lineage: Eukaryota > Metazoa > Chordata > Mammalia > Carnivora > Mephitidae > Spilogale > Spilogale gracilis. The sequence goes on from PITA01023138.1 coordinate 7,368, forward strand.
TCTTACCTAGCTCTGGCATCAGCCATTTCTTTAAGGAGCATTCATTCTTTTTTTAAGAGAATAGTATTTAGAAACCAAGATCCGGGTCCTGAGTGTGCTCGTTGATACTGGAATGTCATTGCTTCCAGGCTTGCTCAGTGAATAGGAAATTATAGATACACATATATAGATGTAGATATAGATATAGATATGGATAGCTCACCCATACACACATCTGTATTTCTATATCTATCCATGTGTACATCTATATATTAAAAACCCTGAGTTATACTGATCCCTCCAATTCTGTTCAACTCCACACAGTTTATTCTAGCTGTCTTTTTCTTATTTGGAATCTCTTTCTGTAACACATATCTTTTATAATTTGTTGAACAGTCTCCATTTCATAGACATTTGTATTGTTTTTAGTTACTTGCTATTAAAAGGAAAAGTGGAATGATAATCTTTATATATCTTGGGAAAACTATGAATGTTTATGTATATTCAGGAAAAATGTCTAATGGTGGACTTGCTTGGTCTAAGGGAATGCACATATAAATTTTGACAGATACTTCTAACCATCTTCTAGAAATACTTGCATCTTTTAAAATCATTTACTTCAGAGCACATTTCTTAAAAACAATCCAAAAACAACTTCTAAAAAAAAAATCCTAGCTTCTTTAATAATGCCAGTGTCTTTTTTTATTCTTTTCCTATCATGATTTTAGATGGACTTCTGATGGGACCCAGAGGTCCCATTATACTCATTGGTATTTAATTTTCCCTTTAAATCTAGTTAAATTGATTAATATACTAATTAGTCTCTGTCCTACAGTCTTTGAGAGTGTTGTAACTTTTATTCACAGAAATTTCGCAAATCTCATTTTCCTCCAACTGTTTCAGTCATGTTATAGACATTTAGTCTGATTTCTTTATAACCTAGTGAAGGTTTCATTGCCATGACTAAACTTGAGATATTTCTCTTCATATTAAAATTAGCTCTCAGTTTAAAAAGACATCTTCAGTCTTTGTGAAATGGCTGTGTTTTCCTCCCAGGCAATTTTCAAACTATTCTCTCTTAATACCTACAATTAAAATGCTCCCCTTTTTATTGGTTGTACTCACTAATTCAAATGGTTCCCCGTTAACTGATGGTTTCTCTCTGAATTATAAGAGGCAGAGTTGGTCAAGAGTTCACCTCACTCTGCTTTTACTCTCACATCTCTTTCTGGCTTCCATTAGAAATTTCTCTGTTTTTCCAGCCACTAGTGGATAGTCTCCTATATCCCCCATAATATTCACTCCAAATTGAATACTTAAAGCAACAAGTATATTATGTGAGTGCATTTAACAGCATAAGTAATAGACATAATCAAGAGTGAATAATGATTACTGAGATTGTATTTATGGTACAGATAGATTATAAGTGACATTGAATGTACTTAAATAACACCAGCATGAGTTAGATATTTATTAAGGCTTATCATATATCAGACATTGAAATGGATGCTTAGAAGGCAGACATTGTACATTCTCTTTGGCAAATGGTCCAGTATGCCTTTAGAGGTTGGGGGTGTAGTTGAACAGTGAAGGCATAGTTGGCTCTTGCTATAATGCGAGCTAACTTTTGTCTTCCCCTCTTTTTTTCTCCTAATCTTCCACACTTCCTTCTTCAATGTCAAGTTTATCTGCCCGTTACTCAAGCCAAAAACTTTGGAGTTTTCCTTGACCTCTTTTTTTCTGCATATCCCACATCTAATCCTTCAGCAAATATTATCAGCTCTACCTTTAAAATATCCCAGGAACCCAGCCACTTCAACCACTCTGCTGCTACTACCTAGTCCAAGACACACTATCCCTTGCCTGAATTATTACCATAGTCTCTTACCTACTTTATTTGCTTTCACCTTTTCTCTCTCCTCCCCTTCTAATCTCTTTTTAGCTCAGCAGCCAGACTGATGCTTTTAAAATGTCAGTTGGGTCATATTCAAAACGATCCAGTGTTTTCCTGTCATTCAGGGTTTAAAAAAAAAGTTCTACCCGGTCTAGCCCTTCTACTACTTGGAGCTCATCTCTTTTTCATTCATTCCTTTTCATTCATTCTGGAGCAGCCACACTGGGCTCTTTGTTGTTCTTCACATTCATCAGTCCCATGCCTCTCTTGGGCCTTCACCTTTAAGTCCACTTGATTTACTCTTACTTCCATAGGGTCTTTGCTTAAGTGTTACCTTATCAGTGAGGCTTTTTAAAAATAGCATACCTCTTCCATTGATTCTATTATCCCCTCCCCTGCTTTACTTCTGCCATCGTACCTCACAACAACCACACTAAACATAAACTCCATGGGGCTAGGACCTCTTTTCTGTTTAGTTCATTGCTATAACCTTCAAGTGTATGACATTACTTGGCCTATAGCCGGTGTTCAGTCAATATTTATGAAATGAATGATTTCTACTAGCAATTTCTGCCACCAGTTGCTTAGATTAATAAGAATCTTATCTTTTTGTGTTTGTTGGATTGCAGTTTGTCTACTTTGTTTTTATTAACTTTGTTTTTAAAGTACCAAGTCTTGAGGAAACTAAGGGGAATGGCCATCATTCATATCTTAGTGTGAATTCATTGATATGTGTTTATAATATAAGGCTGAGGTTACCTTTATTGAAGAAAAGACTTTTTGACAAAACAAGGTCTTGATGATGATTTTTTTTTTCTTAAACTTATCTTTGGTACTTCTCCAATAACTTTTTTGTTTTTTTTTCTTCTTGTTATTGCCACATAACTTCAACAAATAAGTTCCAGAGTCTATTCCTTGTTCTATACCACCCATTCTTTAAGTCTGCACCCCAACCTAAATTTTGTTTTTAACCTTACTGTTTGATTAACTGTAATGACTTTTTTCTCAGTCCATTTGCTTCTCAATTTCTCACTAACAGGTAATATCATTGACTAGCACATCCTTGAAACTATCTTCTTCGGGGATTTTTAAGATAACATTTCTGTGTTCTCCTTCATCTTCTCTGCCTTTTTTCCTGACCTTTATATTAAACATTTAAGGTTTCATCCTCAACCATTTTATTCTTCAGAAACCTCAAGAACTTTTGTAGCATCAACTATCAGCACTATATAGATGACTCCCAAGCCTATTCTCCTTTTCATCTCAAGTCCAAGCTCCTCATTTTCAGTTGCCTGTGAGACAAGGCTGCTTAGAAATCTATTCATATAAGATGCCAGGGAACCTGTCTAGAGAACATAGAGGTATTGGCACCCTCTGGTGGAAAGAGTAGAAAGTCATATTTAAGTATCCCCTTGCTTAGATGGAACCTGACAGCAGATAGTCCAAGGAAAATTACATTTGTTGAGCATCTACTAAATGCTCTGTATTCAAATATAAGTAATCCTTTTTTTAAAATGTATTTAATCTTCTAATAAACTTTAGAGTATATATGTGAGCTAGCAATAATAATTATTATACAGATCTTTCTTTGGGTCCTTTCAATTTCTTACTAGACAACTTATATGCAACAAAAAAGATTTGGGTTGTAAGAATACTTCAGCATGATTTTAAGGCAGGAAATTTTTCTTAGATAGATGTTATGAAGGATATGAGATACAGAACAATCCTTAAGGAATTTAGCAGGTTAACTGAGAAAGCAAGCCATTCACTCTGGAAATGTGACTAAATCAAGAGGTAACCCCAAAATAAGATAATGCCATAAATACCAGAAATGTTATAGAACCTGTGTTTAGAGAAAGTTGTGGTCACTGTAGGGAGATTGATGTGTTCAGGAATGGCTTCATAAGCACAGGGGACTTAAACTTACCCTTAAGGAAGTATTTCCCAAACTTCTAGCACTCTAGTTCTCAATTTTTGTCATTAACAAGCCATCTATATTTTTATTTCCCCATACTTACAGTGACATCTTTGGGGATGTAAATCCCTTTGGCTTGTCTTAAACTATCAACTCCATGAAATCATAGGTTTGATGTGCTTTGTGATATATATATATATATATATATATATATATATATATATATATATATCAATGCACAGAAATCAGTTGTGTTTCTACAGAAGAAAGAGAAATTAAAGTCTGTCCCATTTAAAGTTGCACCCAAACCATAAGATACCTAGGAATAAACCTAACCAAAGAAGCAAGGGGTCTGTATTATATATAATATATATATATTATATATAATTTGTTTTTCTAATATACATGAAAACTACACAGTAAATCCTCATCATATAAAGATAATTAATTCTAGAAAAAGACCACTTAAAGGAATCAGTCTACCTAAAAAGAATATTAGTCATTCATATCTAATTTTGATGCAAAAGTGTGATTTCTAAATGACACTAAAATTATGAAAATAAGTGTAACAAATTATAAGCTCTTATTGCAACTATGGAAATTTTCAATGAATAAAACATTATTTAATTGAATATTGAGTATTTTTCTGAGAAAATAATTTAACTTTTGTGGCATCAGCATAAATATTAAAAGACTTTAAAATAGACCTCTCTTTATCTTTTAATATTCAAATTATTTTTGAGCAACCTATTGTTATCCTTGTGAGTTTTCTCTTGTTCAGTTAACTGATCTAATTTTTCTAGATCCTTATTTATTAGTGGATTTCTATGTGATTTGAGCAGTTATCAGACACTATTTTTATCGATTTTATGAAATCTTGCCTCTTTTGCTCAGACTTGTAACTTGGCTTTGCCAATAGATTTATAATGGGTTTGCATTATATTGGAGAAGTTAAGTGCATTATTGATTTAATTGGTGAGGATTTTGCCAAGTGGAAAGAATGTTTAAGTCAGTTCTTAGTTCAACAGTGAATATTTTGGTGTTCAAGTTATTTGTTTTCCTATACATTCTTTAATTCTAGGAGTGCTTTCTCAAACTTTTTATACCAGAGGAACACTTGAAATAATTCTCAAGTTTCAGGGAGCCTCTGGATAAAAATATCTAAATCTTATAATATGTTAATGAGATCATGTAGTTGTAGATATTGTTATCCAATAATAATTGCCAGTGCTCATTTAAATAGACAATGATAGTTTCCTCAGAATCTGTTTAGCCAACTTCTTGGCCTATTTTTTTTGTAGGTTCCCCTTCCCCACAAAGGATACCAACTCCAGTGTGGTCAGTGGTATAGAAATACTGTACTTCAGTTTTTCCTTTTTAAGATTTAATATTTGACTTTTTTATACCTGATCCAAGTAGGGTTAAAAGTCTTACCGCAAAGTTCTATCATACTATTGAGTATGCAGTGCTACTGAGTATGGTATGTGATATGTGGTAAGTACAAAGATAGGGTTTTTTTCCTCCTCCCTATTTAAAACTAAAACTGAGGCCTTTTCCCTAAGGTCAGGAACATGGCAGGCATGTCCACTATCACCACTGTTGTTGAACATTGTACTAGAAGTCCTAGCCTGAGCAATCAGACAGCAAAAAGAAATAAAAAACATCTGAATCTGCAAAGGGGTCAAACTCCTACTTTTTTTGCAGATGACATGATACTCTATGTGGAAAACCCAAAAGACTCCATCCCAAAATTGCTCATATAGGAATTCAGCAAAGTCACAAGATATAAAATCAATGCACAGAAATCAGTTGTGTTTCTACAGAAGAAAGAGAAATTAAAGTCTGTCCCATTTACAGTTGCACCCAAACCATAAGATACCTAGGAATAAACCTAACCAAAGAAGCAAGGGGTCTGTACTCAGAAAACTATAGAACATTCATGAAAGAAATTGAAGAAGACACAAAGAAATGGAAAAACATTTCATGCTCATGGATTGAAAGAACAAATATTGTTAAAATATCTATGCTACCTAGAGTAATCTGTACATTTAAAGCAATCCCTATCAAAATACCATCAACTTTTTTCACAAAGCTGGAACAAATAATCCTAAATTTTGTATAGAACCAGAAAAAAGCCCCAAATAGCCAAAGGGATATTGAAAAAGAAAACCAAAGCTGGTGGCAGCACAATTCTGGATTTCAAGCTATATTACAGAGCTGGAATCATCAAGACAGTATGGTTTGGGCACAAAAACAGACACTTAAATCAATGCAACAGACTAGAACCCAGAAATGGACAACTCTATGGTCAATTAATCTTTGACAAAGCAGGAAAGAATATCCAATGGAAAACAGACAGTCTTTTCAACAAATGGTGTTGGCTAAATTGGACAACCACATGCAGAGGAATGAAACCGGACCATTTCTTTACACTATACACAATGATAGACTAAAATGGATGAAAGACATAATTGTGAAACAGAAATCCATCAGAATTCTAGGGAAGTACACAGGCAGCAACCTTTTCAACTTTGGCTGCAGCAACTTCATGCTAGACATGTCTCCAAAAGCAAAGAAAACAAAGGCAAAAATGAACTATTGGGACTTCATCAAGATAAAAAGCTTTTGCATAGCAAAGGAAACTCAACAAAACCAAAAGACAACTGACAGAATGGGAGAAGATATTTGCAAATGACATTACAGATAAAAGGCTGATAACCAAAGTCTATAAAGAACTTAGCAAACTTAACACCTAAAGAACAAATAATCCAGTCAAGAAATGGGCAGAAGACATGAACAGACAGAAATGGGCAAAGACTTGAACAGACATTTCTCCAAAGAAACACAAATGGCCAAGAGACACATAAAAAATGCTCCACATCACTCAACATCAAGGAAATACAAATAAAAGCCACAATGAGATACCACCTCACACCACTCAGAATGGCTAAAATTAATAAGTCAGGAAATGACAGATGTTGGCAAGGATGCAGAGAAAGGGGAACCCATTTACACTGTTGGTGGGAATGCAAGCTGGTGCAGCCACTCTGGAAAATAGTATGAAGGTTTCTCAAAAAGTTCAAAATAGAACTACCCTATGACTCAGCAATTGCACTCCTGGGTATTTATCCCAAAGATGTCTTATTCCATTTACTTACAAATGTAGTGATTTGAAGCAGTACTAGCATCCCAATGTTTATAGCAGCCATGTCCACAGTAGCCAAACTATGGAAAGAGCTGAGATGTCTTTTGACAGATGAGTCAATAAAGATGTGGTATATATGTACAATGGAATAGTACTCAGCAATGAAAAGAATGAAATCTTACCATTTGCAATGACATGGATGGAACTAGAAGGTATTATGCTAGGTGAAATAAGTGCATCAGAGAAAGACAATTATCATATGATCTCACTCATTTATGGAATTTGAGAAACAAAATAGAGGATCATAGAGGAAGAGAGTAAAAAATAAAACAAGATGAAATCAGAGAGGCAGAAAAACCATAAGAGACTCATAATCTCAGGAAACACTGAAGATTGCTGTAGGTGTAAGGGGATGGAGTAACTGGGTGAAGGACATCAAGGAGGGGAAAGAAAGAGTGAATTTTACTCTTTGTAAATTGTACCCCAATAAACCTGACCTTAAAAAAAATAAAATCATATCCAGATTTCAAACAAAATTAAAAATTCTTTTTAGACAACCTTTCTTGAAAATAAAAAAAAAGTCATTAACTTTCTTTATTGAAATTAATTCCTTTCTTTCCTTTTCATGAATTTGCAAACTTATAAGCAAACATGTTTTTACTAAATAACTGGTTTAAGCCAAAATGGGATATAATTTTTCTAAAGACAGACTTGTTAGACTTGCTTAAAGTTTATGAATATAATCAATGTTGTTCTCAATGTGAAAATAAATGAACAATGTGGAATATAAAGTCAATGAAAACTATATGTCAAAGCAATATGAATAAATTTATAGCCTAAGGCACAATTTTATATAAGACTTTGAAAGAAGCCATTTTCTTAATGAGTGTCATGGTCAAGCTCATGCAAAATAATTACACAATTAATATACACATGTATTGGTTTCATGATCACTTTAACAGGCTTATAAACACATTTTAATTTTAATTGCTTTTGGAGCTAAAAATAAATAAGTTTATTTCTTTAATGTGAAACCTATGCCTTTTATTGTTGTGTAGTTACTAGACTCTGGGTTGAATGTGAAATAAGTTCCCATGGATTTTATTTTCAACTGAAATGATACCACTCTGTCCTTGTTCTTAGTGCTTTTTAAAAAATACTTTCTCATATATGTGTAAAGATAAAAATGGCAGCTTCCCCATACCCCATCAAAAACTGATAATGGGGGCACCTGAGTGGCTCAGTTGGTTAAGTGACTGCCTTCAGCTCAGGTCATGATGCTGGAGATCTGGGATTGAGCCCCACATTGGGCTCCCTGCTCAGCAGGAGGCCTGCTTCTCCCTCTCTCACTCCCCCTGCTTGTGTTCCCTCTCTAGTTGTGTTTCTCTCTGTCAAATAAATGAATAAAATCTTAAAAAACAAAACAAAACTGATAATGGACTCAATGAAGTGATCATGCTTCTGCTTTCCAAGACTGAAAGACTTAAAACAATTGTTAATGAGGCATCTTGGTCACTCTGCATCATTTTTTGTAGAACCCCCTAGTGTTCCACAGAACCCCATTTGAGGAACCCTGCTCTAAGAACTTGGATAACTAACTCTAGGGTAATGGAACCCCTATTCATAATTATTAACTTAAATTTTTTTTTAATCTGCTTAGCACTTGAAGTCATATCATCCATACCTTGTAAAACACTGTCTAACAGGACAAGTAAGATCTGGATATGTTTAAAAGAGGGAAATGGCATGTCAAATGAGGAGAATCATTAGAGCAAAGGCTAGTGGAGCAAGGGATTCTATAATGGATAGAACTGGGTGACACCAACAAAGAATTCACAGACAACAATAGAGAGGCTTGAAATTAGGGGGAAATTATGATTAAGTTGTAGAGTCCTTGAACTAAGGAAGAAAAGTCTTAAAAATCCACTAAGGTTTTGAGAGGTGAGTGAAACTGGTGAAAAGAGATTGGAAGGAAGATGACTCTAGACAAACAAGCACAGACATTGTTGTGATAATTTGTGGAAATGAGAACTAGAACCAGCATGGTGACAATAGATATGAAGCAATGGGATGAGTATGGGACACATGGTGAGTAGAGTTGATGGTATCAGGGATCAAAATGACAACGAATATATTTACACTAATGGTGTTTCCATTCTCAAAAATATTAGAAATGTGGAATTGGATAAATTTCTTTTGAAGTGCAGCTAGGCTAAGCTATTTTCCTAGACTTACTTGCCAGTCATTTCTCTTGGCCTTGCTTCCCAACACTATTCCTATCATTTAATAGAAGAATGCAGGCCCAGCAGTGTCAGATTGTCTTATTTTTCAAGAGAAGCTAGAAATTGAGCTACTTTGTGATACCTTCCCATTTTTAAATGTTAGCAATTCCATTTTGTTGTTGTTAACAAATAAAACATACTGTGGTCTAGACTTGGTTGCTAATTTCCAACCTATGTCTAGAATTCTGTGTGCTGCTTTCTAAAATCACTTCAAAATGTACCCTGAACCAAGAGGTAATATCATCCTTTTGAAGCCCCTCTTTATAATTCCTAGCAGGGATTAATTAGCAGGAAGCTCATAGAAAGGCTTTTTATAGTAGCTAATATTTTCCTTTTGTTGGGATGTTGATTTTAAAGTTACAAACCTTTTTCTGCTTCTTATGCTTCTTCCCAGCCAGGTCTCTAGACAAACTTTATAACTTTGCTGATTGCTCTGGACTCCACCTGATATTTGCTCTAAATGCACTGCGTCGTAATCCCAATAACTCCTGGAACAGTTCTAGTGCCCTGAGTCTGTTGAAGTACAGTGCCAGCAAAAAGTACAACATTTCTTGGGAACTAGGAAATGGTAAGTAAGGATGTTATTTTCTCTGAATTGATAAGATAAAAAATAAGTTGGCCTGGAGCATGACCTCAGTTAGACCATCTGTAGAGTAGTGGCCCAGAAAACAGTTAGGATATGTGGCCACTGAATTGACCTTCTTAATAGGAAAAGACAAAATAGTGAAGTACAGTAGATTTAGTGAATCTACACCTACTTGGAACTGTGGATATCATTTGCTGTGTTATTTCACTTCATATTAAGGACAGTACAAGAATCAGTTAAAAGAATACTATTGGGCAAAAGATCTGAATAGACATTTCTCCAAAGAAAAAATATAAAAGGCCAAAAACACATGAAAAGATGCTCAGCATCTTTAGCCATCAAGTAAAAGCAAATAAAAACCACAATTAGATAGTATTTCACATCCACTAGGATGCCCATGATAAAAAGGGATAACAACTATTGGCAGGGATGTGGAGAAATCAGAACCCTCATACACTGCTGGTGGGGATGTAAAACAGTGTAGCCACTTTGGAATACAGTCAGGCAGTTCCTCAAAAAGTTAAATGTAGAGTTCTTATATGACCTAGCAATTCTACTCCTAGGTATATATTTAGGAGAAGTGAAAACATATGTCCACAGAAAAACTTACACATAGTAGCATTATTCATATTAGCCAAAAAAGTGGAAACAACCCAAATATCCATCAACTGATAAATGGATAAGTAAAATGTGGTATAGCCATATGATGGAATATTATTTGACCACAAAAAAAGGAATGAAACACTGATACATGCTACAACGTGTATGAACCTTGAAAAGATTATGCTAAATGATTATATATAAAATGTCCAAAATAGGTTAATCTAAAGAGACAATAGATTAGTACTTTCCTAGAGCTAGAGGTGACAGAGATGAGAGGGAGCTGCTAAAGGGTCTAAGGTTTCTTTTGGGAGTGACGAAAATGTTCTAATATTTGTTGTGGTGATAATTGCACAACTGTGTAAATATACTTATAACCATTGCATTATATACATTAATTTGGTGAATTGTATAGATGTAAATTATATCACAATAATATTATTACCCCCCAAAAAAAGAATACTGTTTGTCTTTTCTATTTTATTTATTTTTTTTAAAGATTTTATTTATTTATTTATTTGACAGAGAGAAACACAGCTAGAGAGGGAACACAAGCAGGGCGAGTGAGAGAGGGAGAAGCAGGCTTCCTGTGGGGCTCGATCCCGGACCTCCGGGATCATGACCTGAGCCAAAGGCAGTCGCTTAACCAACTGAGCCACCCAGGTGCCCCATCTTTTCTATTTTAAAGGGCATACAGTGCATATTTTCTGCCACCAGTTGGTGACAAAAACCTTCAAGTTACTTCCTTAGGAATTCATTTGTAACTGTCAACCATGTTGTCATCCTCTACATAGGGTTCAGTTTACACAGCAAGTCCTTCTATTTGGACCTTAATGTACTAAATGGAGAGCCTAATAAAGGAAATATTATGCAGGTGAGGAAATACATAGAAAAAGGTAAAAAGAATTGCTAAAGACAGGAGTAAATGCTAAATCGATGTCAGGAACTTGGAACTTCTTTTAAGTTTTTAAAAATTTTTTTATTATGTTCAGGTAGCCACTGTATAGTATATAATTAGTTTTTGCTATAGTGTTCAATGATTCATTAGTTAAGTGTAACACCCAGTGCTCATCATAGCACATGTCCTCCTCAATACCTATCACCCTGTTACCCCCTCCCCCCATCCTCCTCCCTTCTGAAACTCCCAGATTGTTTCTCAGGGCCCATAGTCTCTCAAGGTTCATCTCCTCAGATTTCTTCCCCTTTGGATTTCCCTCCCTTCCCCTGTGGTCCTCCATGCTATTGCTTATGTTTCACATATGAGTGAAACCATATGACAATTGTCTTTCTCTGCTTGACTTACTTCACTTAACATAATCCCTTCCAGTTTCATCCATGTCAGTACAAATGGTGGCTATTCATAGTTTCTGATGGCTGAATAATACTCCATTGTGTATACATATATCTTCTTTATCCATCTGCTGAAGGGCATCTCAACTCCTTCCATAATTTGACTATTGTGGACATTGCTGCTATGAACATTGGGACACATGTGCCCCTTCATTTCAATGTGCCTGTATCTTTGGGGTAAATATCCAGTAGTGTGATTTCTGGGTCGTAGAGTAGCTCTATTCTTAACATCTTGAGGAACCTCCATACTGTTTTCCAGAGTGGCTGTACCAATTTGCATTCCCACCAACAGTGTAAGAGGGTTCCCCTTTCTCCACATCCTTGCCAACATTGTTGTTTTCTGTTTTGTTAATTTTGGCCATTCTAACTGGTATAAGGTAGTATCTCATTGTGATTTTGATTTGTATTTCCCTGATGGCTGGTGATGTTAGCATTTTCTCATGTGTCTGTTAACTATTTGTATGTCTTTTTTGGAGAAGTACTGTTCACATCTTCTGCATTTTTTGACTCGGTTATTGGTTTTTTGAATATTCCTTTTGAGAAGTTCTTTATAGATCTTGGATATCAGCCCTTTATCTATAATGTCATTTGCAAATATCTTCTCCCATTCCATGAGCTGCTTCTTAGTTTTGTTGACTGTTTCCTTTGCTGTGCAGAAGCTTTTTATCTTGATGAAGTTCCAAAGTTCATTTTTGGTTTTGTTTCACTTACCTTTAGAGATGTGTCTTGAAAGAAGGTACTGTGGCCAATGTCAGAGAGGTAACTGCCTATCTTCTTCTCTAGGATTTTGATGGATTCCTGTCCCACATTGAGGTCTTTTCATCCATTTTGAGTTTATCTTTGTGTATGATATAAGGGAGTGGTCCAGTTTCATTCTTCTATATATAGCTGTCCAATTTTCCCAGCACCACTTATTGAAGAGACTGTCTTCGCTCCATTGGATATTTTTTCCTGATTTGTCAACAATTAGTTGACTATAGAAGAGTTGAGGGTCCGTTTCTGGAGTCTCTATTCTGTTCCATTGGTCTGTTCTCTCATACATTTTTTCCTTTAGTAATTCAAATTGAAGTATCCAACTTGACCCTATTATTTTTCTAACAATAAATTAATACACCCCTGCCTTCAGTCCCTCTTATCCTCCTGTCTCCCTTTCTCCTTTTCCTTCTCACCTTCTTTCTCTCCCTTCCTTCCTCTTCATTTTGCAATTCAGTTGTCAAATTTATATACTTGAACAAACATCTCTGAAGTCCAATTTTAGAACATTTCCATCACCAAAAAGTTCCCTCATGCCCATTTGCCATCAACCCCTGTAACCATGCCCAGTCTCAGGAACCTTAATCTGTTCCCCACCTATAGATTTGTCTTTTATGGACATTTCATTTAATTGGATTGTATAATAGTCTTTTGCATCTGACTTCTTTCACCTAGCATGTTTTTGAAGTTTATCCATGTTGTAGCATATAAAAGTAGTTCATTCCTTTTTATGCTGAATAGAATTCCAGTGTAAGGCTATATATCCCATTTTGCTTTTCCATTTACCAGATGATGGACATCTGGATTGTTTATACTTTTGTTTTGATAAATAATACTGCTGTAAACATTCACATATAAGTCTTTGTGTGGATATATGCTTTTATTTCTTCTAAGGAGGGGAGTAGAGTTGCTAATTCATATGATAAGTTTACATTTATTTTTTAACAACTGCCAAATATTTTCCTGAGTAGCTCTACCAATTTACATTTTCACTAAAAATGTATAAGGATTCTAGTTTTTCTACCTCTTTGGAAACACTTAATGGTAATATCTGTCTGATTATAACCATTCTAGTGAGTTTGAAGTATTATCTTAATATGGCTTTAATTAGCACTTCCTTAATGACAAATAATATTGAGTGTCTTTTCATGTGCCTATCAGCTGTTCTTACATCTTCTTTGGTGAAATGTCCACTCAAATATTCTGCCCTTTTAATTCAGTTACTTTATTATTGAGTTATAAAAGTTTTAAATATATTCTGGATGCAAGTTCTTTGTCAAGTATGTGATTTGCAAATATTTCCTCCAGTCTATAACTTCTCTTTACACTTTCTTTATGGCATCTTTTGAAGTGCAGAAGTTTAAATTTTGATAAAGTTCAATTTATAAGTTTTTCATTTTATGGATCATACTTTTGGTATCATTTCTTTGCTGAACTCCAAACAACAAAATGTTTTTTTTCTATATTTTCTTTTAAAAGTTTTATAGTTTTTGCTTTCACATTTGGGTATAAGATCTATTACAAGTTAATTTTGAGTATGTTATGAAGTTAGAGTCTAAATTCATCTTTTTCATGTGGATATCAAGTTGTCCCAGCACTATTTAAAAGACTATTCTTTCCCTATCATATTCTCAACACTTTTGTCAAAAATCAGCAAAAATGGATTTATCTCTGGACTCCTAATTATATTCCACTGATCAGTATGTCTGTCTTTATACTAACATTACATTGTCTTGGTTACAATAGCCTTGTAGTGAGTTTTGAAATTGGGAAATATAAATCCTCCAACTTCATTCTTTTTAAAAATTGTTTTGGCTATCCTCGGTGTTTGCATTTCCACATATCTTTTTAATTTGCTCAACAAATCCTCCTGGAATTTTAATAGAGATAGCATTGAATCTATAGATCATTTTGGAGAGAATTGCTAGCTTAAGTATATTGAGTCTTTCTGTTCACAAACATAGATTATCTCCCCATTTATTCAATTTTTAATTTCAGCAATGTTTTGAAGTTTAGTGTATAAATTTTGCACTTTTTTGATGAAATTTAATCTTTAGTATTTTTTCTTTTTCATACAATTATGAATGGAATTATTTTCTTAATTTTGTTTATATATTATGCATTGCTGGTATTTGGAAATATGACTGATTTTATATATTATTCCTTTTTCCTTCAGACTAGCTAAATGTGTTTTTTAGATCTCGTGTTTTTTTCACCTCATGTGTGTGACTTGTTTAGGGTTTTCTATATACAGGAGAATAAAAACTGTTTTACTTCTTTCTATCCAATTTAGGTACTTTTAATTTCTTTCCTTGCCCAACTACACTGACTAGAACCTCTAATTTGTATAAATGTTGAAAATAAGTGCAAGAGTGCACATTCCTGCTTGTTCAGTCTTAGGGGGAAAACATTAAATATTTCACTTCAAAGTATTATGTTTTACCATTAAGCATTCAGTATTTCATCATTAAATGTGTAGGTTTTCTCAAACACTATTTATCAGATTGAAGAATTTCCCTTCTATTCATAGTTGTTGAGAATATTTTTCAGGAATGAGTGTTGGATTTTGTCAAATGCCTCCTTTTTTGCACCTGTTAAGGTGATACTGTGCTTTAGGTCTTCCATTAATATGATATTTTACATTAGTTGGATTTTGATATTTAATCAGTCTTGCATTCCTGGTATATATCCCCCTTGGCCATTGTATTGTAATACTTCTTATATATTGCTGGATTCAGTCTGTAACTATTTTGCTGGGAATTTTTGAATTTCTTTTCTTGTGATGTCTTTGTCTGCCTTTGGTATCAGGGGAATATTGACCTCATAAAATGAATTGAGAAGTGTTGTGTTCCCTCTTCCTTCATTTTCTGGAAAAGTTTATGAAGGATTGGTATTATTTTTTCCTCAAATATTTAATAGAATTCACCAGTCAACCCATCGAGTTCTGGGCTTTCTTTGTGGAAATATTTTTAATGACTAACTCAATGTCTTTTATTGTTAAAAGCCTATACAGATTTTCTATTTCTTTTTGAGTTGGTTTGTGTAATTTGTATCTTTCTTGAAAATCTTTCATATCTCAATTGTCTAAATTAATGCCCTAAAGTTGCTCATCGTATTCCCTTATTTTTTTAATTACTGTGGGATCCTTAGTGGCCTCCTTCTTTCATTCCTAATTTTGGTAATCTGTGACTTCTCTCTTTTGTTTCTTGGTCAGTCTAGATAATGGTATATCAGTTGTGTTGATCATTCCAAAGAACCAAAATTTGCTCTTATTGATTTTCTCTATCTTTTTAATATCATTAATTTCCACTCTAATTTTTATTATTTCATTCCTTCTTGCTTTGGGTTTAGTTTTCTCTTCTTTTTCTACTTTCTTAAAATAGAAACTTAGATTATTAATTTGAGATCTTTCTTCTTTTCTAATATGGGGGTCTTTTTTTGTTCTAAACAACAAAAATTTATTTTCTCACTGATCTGGAAGCCCAAAGTCTAGGACCATCAAGCATCAGCAGATATAGTTTCTTCTGAGCCTTCTCTTCTTGGTTTGCATATGGCCAACTTTCACTCTGTTCTCACATGGCCTTCTTTCTGTGCATTTTAAGTGTCTTTAATTTTTTAACACTTTTTTGGGAGCAGTGTTAGGTTTACAGAAAAATTGAAAGAAAGGTAGACATTTCCTATATATTCCCTGCCCTGACACATGCATAGCCTATCCCATTGCCAGCATCCCCCAGCAGAGTAGTGCCTTTTTTACAATTGGTGAACCTACAATAATACATCATAATCACCTTAAGTCTGTAGCTTATATTATGGTTCACTTTAGTATGAATAAACTATGGATTTGAACAAATGTACAATGACATATATCCAGCACTGTGGTGTCATAAGTGTTTTTATTGTCCTAAAAATCTTCTGTGATCCATCTGTTTATCTCTCCTTCCTCACCCTAAACTTTGCCAACCATTACTCTTTTCACTCTGTCCCCAATTTTGTTTTTCCTAGAATGTCAAATAGTTGGAATTAAACAGCATGTAGCCTTTTCAGATTGGCTTCTTCCACTTAATGTTATATATTTAAGGTTCTTCCATACCTTTTCATGGCTTGTTACCTCATTTCTTTTTAGTGCTGAATAATATTCCATTATGTAGATATATCACAGTTCATTTTTCCACTCACCTACTGAAGGACATCTTCATTCTTCCAAGTTGTGGCAATTGTGAATACAACTGCTGTAAATTCATGTGTAGTCAAAAGTGAAGACGTAAGATTTCAGCTCCTTTGCATAAATAACAGGGAGCACAATTGCTGCAGCATATAGTAAGAATATGTTTTGTTTTGTAAGATACCACCAGATTATTCCAAAGTGGCCATATCATTTTGCATTCCTGCCAGCAATGAATGAGCATTCCTCTTGCTCCACATTCTACCTAGTTTTTGGTGCTGTCAGTGTTAACAAATTTTGGTCATTCAAACAGGCATGTAGTAGTGTTTAATTGTTGGGGTTTTTTATTTTAAATTTTAAAAATTTATTTACTTAAAAGAGAGGAAAAGTGAGAGAGAGAGAGAAAGAGAGAGATCATGAGCAGTGGGGGAGGGGTAGAGGGAGAAGCAGATGCTCCGCTAAGCGGGGAGCCGGATGTGGTACTTGATCCCAGGACCCAAAGATCATGATCTGAGCCAAACACAGATGCTTAATTTGTTGTTTTAATTTGAATTTCCGTGATAACATATGTGGAACATCTTCTCATTTTTTTTTATCTTTTTATATTTTTATTTGGTGTCTGTATGTCTCCTTTAGGGAGGTGTCTATTGAATTCTTTGTCCCATTTTTAAATCAGGTTGCTTGTTTCTAAATTTTAAGAGTTCTTTGTATATTTTGGATAACAGTCGTTTATCAGGCATGTCTTTTGCAAGTATTTTCTCCCAGTTTGTGACTTGTCTTCTCATTCTCATAACATTGTCTTTTGCAGAGCAAGTGTTTTTAATTTTAATGAAGTCCAGCTCATCAATTATTTCTTTCATGGATTGTGTCTTTGGTGTCATCCCATATGTAATTACACACTATATTTTCATTTTCATTTCATTAAAAATATTTTCTAAGTCCCCTTGTGATTTCTTCTTTGACTCATGGATTATTTGTTTAACTTCCAAATATTTATAGATTTCTCAAATTTCTTTCAGTTGAATTCTATTTTAATTCTGTTGTGGTCAGGGCACATACATTATATGACTTAATACTTTTAAATAGATGAGACTTGCTTTATGGCTATATGGTCTGTCCTAAAGGACATTCTATATGCACTAAAAAAAATACTGAGTATTCTACTGTTGTTGGATGGAGTGCTGTATAGATATCAATCAGGTCAAGTTGGCTGATAGTGTTATTCATATTTTCTATATAAATGCTAATTTTCTGTTTAATTGTTCTATTAATTACTGAGAATGTGGTACTGAAGTCTCCTATTATTGCTGGATTTTCTATTTTTCTCTTTAATTTTGCTTCATGTATTCTGTTGTTGGTATGTCTATGTTTATAATTATTTTATCTTCCCAAAAAATTGTCCTTTTTATCATTATAAAATGCCCTATGTTATCTTTAGTAACATTGTTGTCTTAAACATTGTTGTCTTAAAAAGTTTATTTTGTCTGATATTAGTATAGTCATTGCAGCTCTCTTGTGGTTACTGTTTGCAAGACATATCTTCTTCCTCCTTTTACTTTTAACCTATTTGTGTCTTTTATTTTAAAGTCTGTCTCTTTAGTTGGATCATAGATTTTTATTCAACCTGAAAATTTCTGCTTTTAATGGGAGTGTTCAATCCATTTATACTTAATGTAATTGTTGATATCCTTAATATAATTGTTGATATAATTTGCCATCTTGCTGTTTTCCATTTATTTCATTGTTTTGTTCCTGTTTCTCCTACACTGCCTTTTTATGTAGAAAAGATATTGTCTAAGATATTACTTTAATTTCTTTGTTTTCATTTTACTTATTTTCATAGTAGTTTCGTATTGTGATACATCAGAACTCATTACAATCTACTTTAGAATAATACTAACTTAATTCCAGGTAACTATTGAAACTTTGCTCCGATAGAACTCAGTTTCCCCCTCCTTTGTGCCATTATTATTCTAAACATTATGTTTTCATGTATCATAAGCCAAATAACAGAGTTTTATAATTTTTGTTTTATGTAACTGTTATTTAAATTAGTTAAGAAAAGAGTAATGGATATTTTCAACTGTCTTTTATATTTAGTTATGCAATTGCCATTACTGGTGTTCTCTATTCGTTTGTGTCATTTTGAGTCACTATCTCTATTCCTTTGTGTCATTTCCTTTCAACCTAAAAGAGTTCACTTCTCATTTCTTGTAAGGCAGACTTTTTCACAACAAATTCTGTCCTTTGTTTTTATGGTTAAGGTTTAATTTTGCTTTCAGTTTCAAAGCGTAGATTGCTACATGTAGAATTCTTGGCTGACATTTTTTTTTATTTAGCATTTTGAATATACCATCCTACAGTCTTTTGGCCTCCATTATTTCTGGTAAAAAATCAGCTGATAATTTCCTTGTGTTCCTCTGTATGTGAAAAGTCATTTTGGTTCCAAGATTTCCATTTGATAATTTTTTTTATAATTTCTCTCCCTTCATTTATATTTAATTGGTCAATACACTCATACTTTTCTTTAATTTTTTATTATTCCTGTTAGTTCTTTGAAAATATTTATAAAAGAAGTTTTTAATTCCTTGCCCATGAAGTCTAACATTTGGGTCCCTTAGTAAACAGTTTCTATTGACTGCTTTTTTTTTTTTTACTTTAAATTTGTTTTATTTTTTCAGTGTTCCAAGATTCATTGCCCATGCCCCACACCCAGTGCTAGGTGCCCTCAGTACCCACCACCAGGCTCTCCCATCCCCCCACCCCCTCCCTCCAAGTCCCTCAGTTTGTTTCTGTGTCCAAAGTCTCTCATGTTTCATTTCTCTCCCTGAATTACCCTACTTCCCATTCACTTTCCTTTTCCTACTGTCTTCTCTATTACCCCTTATGCGCCACCAGTAAGTGACTGCTTTTTTACTTGTTTTTGGATCACACTATCTTATTTCTTTGTATGCTGTAATTTTGTTTTTGTTGAAAACTATATATTTTAAATGATATGTTGGAACAACTCTGGATTCTGAATCCTCCATCCCAGAGGTTGTTTTTGTTGTTTCTTTTTTGTTTATTTAGCGACGTACATGGAATAACTCTGTAAAGTCTGTCTCTCTTTCATTGTGTAGCTGCTGATGTATCTTAAGGTTTTTATTTTTTAATTTTTTTTAAAGATTTTATTTATTTGACAGAGAGAAACACAGCCAGAGAGGGAACACAAGCAGGGGGAGTGAGCGAGGGAGAAGCAGGCTTCCCGCTGAGCAGGAAGCCCGATGTGGGGCTCGATCCCGGGTCTCCAAGGTTTTTATTTTTTAATCATTTCTTAAGGCCAGCTTTCAAGTTGTCCCCAGGTTGGCATAGCTTAATGGCGAGACAATGTTTGATTAGAAATTGGGCTTACCTTGCACCAGTAAGGCTTCCATCCTTTGCCAATGGTTCTGTGTATGAGTTGGAGAACATATTCCAAATTTAAACAGTTTATAATTCTGACTTTTCCTTTCTGGCATGCCTTCTCATGTCTCCTTTATAAATGTGCTAAGTTTCACAATCATCTGCAAGTACACGATAGTTAGTGCCCTCTCCAGTCCCTCCTGAGCATACACAGCCTTCCAGACTACGAGGAGTATGCATTTAAATTACAGTTCTGCAATTGTGGGGCTTTCTATCTGAGACTGGAGTAGCTGAGTTACTTATATTTAATTAGTGGGTCTGGTCACATGCAGAGATGTGGTCCTGCATGTGCGGGACATTTTACATTGAGGAAACCATGTAGAATACGGTGAAGGGAGTAACATTAACTCCACATAAACTACTTTTAAGTCAGGAGACACAGTGGTAAAAGCTATGTCATATGTGTGAGTTTATCAAAAATCCACTGTGACTGTCTTTTCCCCAAATCTCCCCGCTAAATTTCTTATAAGTTTGCTGGTCAATTTCTTGACACTACCAGTATCAATATCTCAAGGTAGCCAAGGTATTAACCTTACCTGGAGCATGTGCTTAATTCCAAATCAAGTTAGCTCCCTCCAGCAGAGGAGTTGTTGGTTTTTAGGACTTTCCTTGCCCTTTTAGAACTACCAAGTTAATAGAAACTGAGGGAGGCTGTTGTGCTCTAAATTATTTCACCCAACCCTTTGTTATTGAACATTAAGATTTTTCTTTTTGATACAATGGCCATCTTTATAAAACCTTCCTTTCTTACCATTTGTATCTATTTCCTAAGCCTATTCAAAACAAATTACCATAAGCTCAGTGGTATAAAACAATAGAAATATATTTTCTCACAGTTCAGGGAACCAGAAGCCTGAAATCAGAGCATTTCCAGTGTTGATTCCTTCTGGAGGCTCTAAGGGAGAATCTGTTCTAAACCTCTTTCTCAGCTTTTAATAGCTGCTGCCAGCAATCCTTGGCATAGCAGCATCTCTCCAATCTCTGCTGCTGTTGACACAGGGCCCTTTTCCCAGTGAGTCCGTGTACCTGAATCTCCCTCTCTCTTTGTTCTTTTATAAAGATACCAGTCACTGGATTTAGGGCATGTCCTAATCCCATATGACTTCATCTTTTTTTTTTTTTAATTTATTTTTTTATTGTTACTAAATTTTTTTTTCCCAGTGTTTCAAGATTCATTCCCCATTCCCCACACCCAGTGCTCCCCGCTTTAGGTGTCCCCAGTACCCACCACCAGGCTCTCCCATCCCTCCACCCCCCTCCCTCCAAGTCCCTCAGTTTGTTTCTGTGTTCAAAATCTCTGTTGTTTCGTTTCCCTCCCTAGATTACC
>PITA01023139.1:0-28798 GCA_004023965.1 Spilogale gracilis
CCTAAGTGGCAGTGTTCCTGCTTCCATATAGCACTTCATTTGGGTTTCATGAAGAATAGATCTTTTCTTCGCACAAATAGTCACATATCTCAGAGGTCAAACCTTTTGGAACAAAGTCATGGAACCAGTTTCCCGAATAGATCTAACAGGCCTCGCCTGACAGCTGGCACCGAAAAAGAAGAAAGTTCCTACTTTTCCTTTAAAAAGTACAAGTGGAAGTTACCGAGGAGCATACGGGATATAGCCCCGACTTTCCTTCAGCGCCCGAGCGTCCACTCATATTGGGCATGGCGTCTAGATGGGCTAAGCATTGCACCCTGACTTTGGAACCCCTCCCAGGGGCTCAGCACAGACCGGAGTCGGTCCCAAAGCCTCACGCGCCCCTTCCCTTTCCGTTCACATGGGTGAGAATGTGCTTCCCGTTCTTGGGGCTTCGCGTTCCTGTGACTTCAGGCTTCAGAAGAACACGAGCGTTCAAGCCCAGCTCCAGCAGAACCATTAAATTGCTTGGGAATTGGCAATGAGAAGGTTCCCACAGCCTTTTTCTTACACCAGTGTTTTCCTGCTCACTCGTTAGAAGAGTCCTACTCCCCAGATTGTCCGATCAACCCACAGACTACTGTTTGAACACCTATAATATGCCCAGCATCTGGTGGGTGCTGAGAGGACCCTGGTGAAGCAGGAGGCATGGCGCTCACCCCCAAAGAGCATAACCTCGAGCTGGACAAACCTAAGTACTACGGGGACAGAAAACAAGGACCTCACGGTACCAGGCAGCTCAGAACTCTGCAAGGTCCAAATAAGAAGGGGGAGCCTTCAGGTACCTTTAGCAAAAGACTTAAAATCCCATGTAGTTTGTTGGGGTCAAGAGATTCAAGGAGGAATCTGCTCACCTCCAGGTACTGCGCTGAGCTCTAGAATCTGCTCTTCTGGGATCCCAACTGTTTTATGTCAGGAATCAACTCAAGAACCCTAAGTGATTCAGAGCGTTGGTCTCTCTCCCCACCTTGTCACTGACCAGCCGTGAGTAAAATGGCCTGAGGAAAGCTTACAGATGATGAGACCAAGACACTCATTTCCTGGAGAATCTCGGCAGCGGGAAATCTGGTTGTTGCGTTTATGCACAAGAGAAAGACAGAACTCTACTTGGGGGAAAAATGTGACCTATGGACTGAATTGTTACCTTTGTGTGGCATATTCCCTGTTTCTAGGGCAGCCCAGGAGACAAAGAATGCATTTATTTTGTGGAGAGGGATAGGGAGCAGGGCAAGAAACAGAAAGCAGGGAATTGCACAATAACGGCGTTCTAAAAACGTTCTAAAAGTTTATGCTCTGAGTCCTCTGGACGAGCAAAGCACAGCTGTGCAAAAGGAGAGATCAGTGAGGGACCCCGGCCCAGACTCCGCGGGTGCTGGACTTTTCTCGGCTGTCGGCCTTGTCCCAGCACCTCATCCCCAGCCCCGGGGGCAGGCAGGTCACTTTGTCTGGCCCCGGCGCTGAGTGGGCCTCAGCCTTCCCCCAGCAGAGACCACAGGCCTCAAATAGCTCCAGGGTGTCCACACAGGAGAATCAGAACAAGGACGAGAGTGAGAAGCAGCGGTGTGCCGGGCCTCAGCAGAGCAGTGAGTTCCGTGTGGCGTGCAGTCCAGACCAGACTTGCCACGCTGAAGTCGTCCCTCAAAGCAGCCCTTTCCTAGGGTAGCCGGCAAAAGGGCGCCATGATGTGCATAATCTCACAAATTAAACATAAACGTTTGAGTGCAGATTTATTGTACACAATGAAAACTGCTTCCCGGCCCATCTAGGTATTGGGAAAAGTGTAAACAGGTGGCGCTCATTTGAAGCCTTTCCGTCCTATCACTGGCTTCATCATCTGCGAAGTTCCCTAAGGCCAGGGGTGACTTGGTAGGGTCTGGTTCAGAACTCTCGCTGGACGGTTACTAAGTCTTTCTGACTGACCAATTAACCCTTTGTCTTTTCCTCTTCTTGTGTTGGAGCCTCAAGGGTGATGTCCCGAGCTTGAACCGTCAGCCTCTAAGCATCCGTCTCCTGCCATCCATCCCCTGCGTCCCAAGCGCGCTGACCCCTGGCCTGGGTGTGTGATGATCCATGCTGGCCCTGGGACCCTTCGGTCTCGCGTCTTTGACAGAGCAGTGTCAGCCTCTGGCGAGCTGAAGGCTGAGGGGAAGCAAACGGTGTCGTGACGTCGTGATGAGGAGCTTGGGCTTGGGGCCAGACAGGGGGTGGGGGGGGCTCCTGCGCCTGTACCATTCATTATGTAATGTTCATGTCCCGAGCCACGATTTCTTCACTTATAGCATGAGGATAGGAATACATGTTCAGAGAGCCATGGGACGGTTAAACGAGACTCCGCACAACTCTTAAGAGTACCTATCTTAAAATCAGAGTCGGTGCACAATGGTTGTTCGGTGACAGCCTTCAGGGGGGGCTTCAGGTGCTCTTCTCAGGGGGCCCCTTCTTCCTCGCACAACTTAAAAAATAATATTTGGGACACCTGGGTGGCTCAGTGGGTTAAGCATCTGCCTTCGGCTCAGGTCATGATCTCAGGGTCCTGGGATCGAGGCCTGCATCGGGCTCCTTGCTTGGAGGGGAGCTTGCTTCTCCCTCTGCCTCTGCCTGTCGTTCCCCTTCTTTGTGCATGCGTTCTCTCTCTCCCTCTGATAAATAAAACTTAAAAATTATATTTTACGACCATGTTGGCATAAAGATATACATATTACTGTCCTGTATGGAAACATTTCTTCAACTGAAAACTTCCATTTCTCTTCTGTGTTAAAAGAAATTCAAACATTTTTGTGGGCCCCTAAGTCTCCCGTGGGCCCTGGGTAATGTGCCCAATGGGCAAGTCAGCCATGGGTGAGAGATTTATCTGTGGAGATCCTTCCCTCTCCTGTTTCAGTGTTATTAACTGCTTTCTGGAAGCTACTGGCCTCTCTGGCACTCAGGCTATACATCTCTACCTTCCCCCGCCCTGGAAAGGTCCGAGTGTGGAGCGGTTCACTCCCTTCCTCTTTGTTTTAAACTCAGGTCTTCACGCCTCTCACTGAGTCTCATTTCCTGCGACTATTCTCGACCTGTAAAATGACTTGAATTCTCTGGTGAACAATTTCTGCCTCTGAGGTACTAGTGACTGTGTTCCTCCCCTACTCCTTCTGGAATATTTGCCTTTTGTTACAGAAACTTTAGAGATCACCTCCTGTAATTCACAGCCATATACAATGGAGAAACTTTAGTCCAGCAAAGGATGCACTTCAAAGTCAAGGTTGGACTTGAAGAATCGTTGATTGTCTTGTGACAGTAGCTTGAGGTCTACTGTGGCTATGCATTTGATGGGTCTTGGTGACATAACTTTGATTAGAAGGTTCTATGAGGCTGGTCACAGACTGTCCCCAGAATTCTCTTGCTGATGTGCCATGCCCGATGGAGTCCTAATGGAATCCCCTTTAGCCAACGTCCCTGAAGGAGGACTTCTGCTCCCCATCTGAAGTCCTCCCTCCCTCTAGCTGTGCTGGTGGTGACACCA
Organism: Spilogale gracilis; assembly: GCA_004023965.1. Lineage (NCBI taxonomy): Eukaryota > Metazoa > Chordata > Mammalia > Carnivora > Mephitidae > Spilogale > Spilogale gracilis. The sequence goes on from PITA01023139.1 coordinate 3,545, forward strand.
CACGTATACCTAAGAAACAGGTCTTATTCCTTATTTTCTAGGTATGAGCAGAGAAGTGTTCTAAGAGCTAGCTCTGTTTATAAAGGATACCATTTGGTATAAAGGATACCAAAGCAAAGCACAGGCTCTGTAGTATAAATAAATGCTTGGTTGAATTTCTGACTTTATTTCCTTGTTGTTGTTGTTGTTGTTGTTGTTGTTGTTGTTGTTTTTAGAGAGCAAGAGAGCACAGAAGTGGTGGGGGAGGGATAGGGAGAGAGAGAATCTCAAGCAGACTCCCTGCCAACCCCAGAACCCAACACGGGGCTCGATTCCAGGACCCTGGGACCATGACCTATGCCAAAACCAAGAGTTGAACACCCCTGGCTTTATTGCTTATTATTTGCATGACCTGGGAGTCTCAGTCTCCAAGCGTTTTTCCTCTGTTCTGTAAACTGGGGAGGGGAGGTGGTTGGGTAGAAATAACATCAGCCTCGTGGAGGTATTGTGAGAATTCTTATTATTGTGAGAATTAAATGAGACTATCCATGTAGAGACCTTATCACGATGCCCAGCACACAGACCCTCAGTGAATGACTGCTGCTGTTATTACCGTGATTATCGTTGCTGTTACCGCCACCACTAACTCGGTGACAGCCCCTCCAGTCCCGATGGCTTAAAGAAAAGTGCTGTTGCTCCTTCCCATTCTCTGCAAGGCATCACTCAGGAAGTAACCTGAGCAATGGGGGAACCTGGCAGAACAGGTTCTTCCAAAGCAGTGGGAAGGAGATCAAAGGCAATCACCCAGACCTGGAAAAAGAATGTATTCCTTTGTTTATTCTTTGCTAGTTGTGAAAAAACTTTCAAAATGTAATTTACACTGGAATAAAAACAGTAGTCACTGTTAAGGTGACGTGGCTGAGCCTCTGTGTTCTGTGTTCTTCCTGACCCCCAAGGAAAGCGGGCTGTCCTCGGGGGTCGCTTGGAGTTTCTGCTGAACATGGTGACGGCCGACCGTATTCTGTGATAATGTCGCCTGCATCCGTGAGCAGCGAACGTAGCAGTCAGCAAATGTGTGGAGACAGCAGAGATGTTGGAGTGGGGAGCGCCCTGCCCAGGGCCAAAGTACACCTATGCCCTGCTACAGACGGAGCACCGCCCGATGTGGCATTTCACAGGACTTGGTTAGGCCTCTCGACTGAAAATAACACAAGCCCAACTCATACTAGCTCGAGCAAAAGGGGCCATTTATTCTAAAGATTCCACACTGTATTAAGGAAAACAAGGCGAGAGGCAGACTGATCTGGCATTGAAACCAAGCCCTCAAATTTTGCCAAAACTTGTGTCTCCCTTCTCTGTGTCAGTCCTATCTTTCTACAGACTTACTTCCTTTTAGGCTTTGCTTGAGTATTGAGCAACAGCTCACGAGTTTTGTAAATGATGATGCAGTCATCCAAAGGAAGCCCGATCTTACTTTCTCTAATTCCAGAATTCTTATGGCAGGAACTGATTGGGGCAGTCTAGGTCAGGTTCCTTTGTCTGATTACCAGACAGTGATGGAAAAAGGTAAAAACTGGTTAGAAGAGCATGGGGCTTCACTAACTATATACTGCTTGTGAGCAGGCAAAACCACAGATAAGGGATTTTTGAAATAGGGATTGATGAACTACATGACAAGAAACATGCTGTTCAGGGCGCCTGGGTGGCTCAGTCATTGAGTGTCTGCCTTCAGCTCAGGTCATGATCCTGGGGTTCCAGGATCGAGCCCTGCGCCGGGCTCCCTGCTTGGCGGGAAGCCTGCTTCTCCCTCTCTCCCCCTGCTTGTGTTCCCTCTCTAGCTGTGTTTCTCTCTGTCAAATAAGTAAATGAAATCTTAAGAAGAAAGAAAGAAAGAAAGAGAGAGAGAGAGAGAGAGAGAGAGAGAGAGAAAGAAAGAAAGAAAGAAAGAAAGAAAGAAAGAGAGAAAGAAAGAAAAGAAAAGAAAAGAAACATGCTGTTCACATTTGGGCCTATAACTGCATCCTGGCCGTTCCTAGACTCCTCTCATTTCACCAGATATAAGGGCATCTGTCTGCTCGCTGCTCTTGGCCTCTCAGCACTGGGCAGACCCTAGCCCTAGACAAGCCAGTTGCAGCATAATATAGTGTAAATGCAACAGGCTGTGGACTCACACAGACCTTGAGTTCAAGCCCAGGTCTACCGCTGACTAGCTCTGTGACACTGGGCAGGCTACTTAGCCTCTTGGAGCCTTGGTCTCCTTATCTATAAGATAATAGCTATCAAATAATACATATCGAATCAAGTTGTTGTAAGGACTAAGAAAAATAAAGTAACCATACTTAAAGTACTTGACATATAATAGATGCTCAGTTACATTAATCTTATTTTCTATTTAGGTCACCTAGAAATGATCAGGAAGGTGGGAGAGTGGTAGTAAGTAAAAAGGGAGAAAAAGAAAAGTGGTAGCATTTTGTATCTGGGAAGTATCCTGCCTCAGGTATTTTACAATTATCCTGAGCAAACATTAAATAATTGAAGTGGGTCAGCTGCACTCGGAAAGCCACACTTGAGCTCACATTCCTGTTCTATGACTGAGTGATACAGTCTCTCATTTTAGAGGCAAACCAACAAAGATCTCAAGATCAGTGGTGAATGTTTTGCTTCTCAATCATTTATTGGTACGACTGTATGGTCCTTAATTTCTTTCCCTGTAATATCTAAAGTGCACATAATACAATCTAATCACTGAGCTAGTGAATGAAGTGCTTTAGCATTTGGTTGTGACGACTGTGGTTTGGAGAGGGTCTCCTCTTTGAGAATGGAGTAAGTCATTTTTCTTATATAAACTCGAAGTTACTGAGTTCTCACAATAGCAAACATTGTGCTAACCTTCTACATGCCTTGTCTCATTTCTTCCTATGAATTCAGTGCTATCGCCCCCATTCTCCAGATAAGGAAATTGAGGCTTGGATGTAGGGTGTGGCGAGGTCACTCAGCACCCAGGGGTAGACGAGAATGTGAGCTCAGCGTAGCGGGCCCCTGAGCCTGAGTTCTCACCAATGCCCAGTACTGGTTCTCTGCACCTTGGTTTTGGTTTTAAGTTTTCGAGACAAGGCAACATAAGAAACGGATCCCCAGGAACGTGTGTGCTTAGTGTGTCTCCTTAGATAAAGGATAATCTCACGGCGTGTGTGCAGCCTCACGATGTTGCTGCATGAGCCTGCAAGCAAAGCCGAGGAATTACAGGAAGAAAGAGAGTAGAACAACAGATACACTATCTCCTTGGATACAACAACTCTTCCGATTACCTACTTAGAGGATAATAGTGATGAAGGGTTTCGCAGAGAAAAGCAAGAGAAAGAGAAACAGCAAACTGTGTCCCACCTTTAGACTCTTCAGCATTTCCCATCTCCATCCAAATGGAGCTCATGCCAGCTGTCTGTCCCCATGTGGGGCCGTGGGTGCATGCGTGTGGGACATTTTAGCCTGCTCCAGAAAACCATATTCGGTGACGAATTGTAGGTATTATCAATGACTCCTGATGATGCATGAAGTCTTTTCCGTCCATTGACTTATGTACCGATCACGGGAACCAATGGGATCTCTAATGACTAATTGACTTGCTCCTCCAGAAACAGTGTATTCTGTTGGGTGAGTTTCATTGTATTCCAGACTGTGCTTCATGTGTACCTTTTTCTTTCTGGCGTCATCCTGTGTATACATGGGGGGAAATTTTTAAATATCATGTCTCTTTTGACTAAAAGTGTATCTGGCTAATATCTCATGTTTTTCTTTCTTATTCTCCCTATGTTTTCAGCTCCAGGGTTCCTTGAAAAGAAAACAGGGGGTTAACCTCTCCTCTGCCAACAGCAAGAGACCCAATGGCTTCGTGGACAACTCTTTCCTGGATATCAAGAGAATCCGTGTGGGGGAGAACCTCTCTGCAGGACAAGGGGGCCTCCAAGTAAATAATGGGCAAAGTCAGATTATGTCAGGGACCTTGCCCATGAGCCAGGCACCCCTACGGAAGACTAACACTCTGCCTCCTGGAAATGGTCTCTTCAACATGGGCTTAAAGGAAGTGAAGAAGGAACCCGGAGAGACTGTGTCTTGCAGTAAGCACATGGATGGCCAGCTGACCCAGGAGAACATGTTCTCCAGTAGGTATGGAGAGGACCCCGGCGAGCAGCTCATGGACCCAGAGCTGCAGGAGCTGTTCAATGAACTGACCAACATATCCGTGCCCCCCATGAGTGACCTGGAGCTGGAAAACATGATCAACGCCACCATCAAGCAGGACGACCCATTTAACATTGACCTGGGCCAGCAGAGCCAGAGGGGCACTCCCAGGCCCTCCCTGCCGGGGGAGAAGACGGTGATCAAGAGTGAATACTCCCCAGGGCTAAGCCAGGGCCCCTCGGGCTCGCCCCAGCTGAGGCCCCCATCGGCTGGCCCCGCGTTCTCCATGGCCACCTCTGCCCTGTCCACTTCCTCCCCGGGCCCTGCTGCCCCGCACAGCCAGGCTCAGCCCCCGCCGGCCTCGGGAGCCAGCCGGGCCCCGCCGAGCTGGCAGGAGGTGTCGCACGCCCAGCAGCTCAAACAGATCGCCGCCAACCGGCAGCAGCACGCCCGCATGCAGCCGCCGCAGCCCAGCGCCTGGCCCGCCTTGCCCTCCTCCGCTGGGCCGTCGCCGGGCCCGTTCGCGCAGGAGAAAATCCCCAGCCCTCCCTTCGGCCAGCAGCCGTTCAGCCCGCAGGGCTCCCCCCTGCCCGGGGCGGCAGGCGGCGGCAGCCAGTCCAAGGTGATGGCCAGCTACGTGTACAAGGCCGGCCCGGCGGCCCAGGGAGGGCACCTGGACGTGCTCATGCAGCCGAAGCCGCAGGATCTCAGCCGAGGCTTCCTGAACACCTCGCACACAGCCGTGGAGCCCCGTCATGGCAACACTAAGCCTTTGTTCCATTTTAACTCGGAACAAGCAAGCCAGCAGATGCCTTCGGTTTTGCCTTCCCAGAATAAGCCTCCTCTCCTACACTACCCCCAGCAGCCGCCCCAGCAGCCGCCCCAGCAGCCGCCCCAGCCACCCCAGCCGCCCCCGAGCTCCATGTCAGCTCAGCCGCAGCCGCCTCCGCCACCGCCGACCCAGCCAGCCCAGCCCCTGTCCAGCCAGCCCTTGCTAAGGGCCCCCTTGCCGCTCCAGCAAAAGATCCTGCTTCAGAAAATGCAGAACCAGCCCATCACAGGCCTGGGGTTTCAAGTCTCCCAGCAGCACCGACAGGTAAGACCACAATTTTACTACTCCAAATGCAGAGCGCACGGAGACCATGTAGCCAGTCCTTCGGCTCCGGTTGGGGCGTTTGCCTTGGGGCGGGATAGAGACCACAAAGATAGCGGGGGTCCTGTCGGATTCCCATGAGGGCCTCAGGAAGCCCAGCTCACATGGGGCATCTGGAGGCAAGACCTAGTATTTCCCTGTAGATCATTCCCCTCCTTCGGACCTGCAGCGGTCAAAGGCTCTTACTTACTAAGAATGTTACATTATAATGCATGGCCTTCAGGGACCTGTCCGGTTGGCGATAAGATTTGGAAACACCTGATGTCTATTCCTCCAGTCGATAAGTCCGTCATTAAGTCGACATGCGCATCCTGGGTGTCTACCATGTGCCAGATGTTGTGATTATGCTGAACACTGAAGGATGTCCAGACATGATCTTAAGAGTATTTGATGGCCCTTCTACATCCACAGCCACCAATTAAAAAGTCTGAATGCCCAGCGCATCATAATAGATCCTGCTGTGACTCCATACTGCTGCACTGAATACCACACCGCCCATGTTTGCAGGCGTGGTCTGGTCTGGAGAGAGAGAGAGACCGGCTTTCAAACTCTCCTTTGAATGCTAAGTGGAAAGGCTAATTGAGAGCACAGAGGCTGGGTGGCTTACTCTGCAAGGGGAAATCAGGGAAGTCTTTGGGAGAAAGTAATGCCTATATTAAGTGTTAAAGGATGAAATTGTCATCCCTACAAACAGGAAAAAATACCTGTGGTTCCTTATATCCTGTGATCAACATAAAGCAGAAGTTTTATTCTGCCTCAGACATGAATAATATGAACAGATAGCTCTGCGCCCCCGAACACACACTAGTGAGGAAGCTTGGATCCCCCAAGGAATCTGAGAGCAGAAACTCTTCCTGCAAGGAAGAAAGTGTGAATGTGGCTTCGTGCGTGGAATTTGACGGGTCTCCATTAGTGGCCAAGCACAAAGACAACATGTTACACATCAAAAAAATACGTGAGGATATTAGGACAGCCCTAAGCCTAATTCCAGTCACGATCCTAGAGTAGTTTTCACGACTACAGCCCAGAAGCCTGTGTTTTCTCACCTGTAAATGGGGGTGATAATATATCCTAGGATTTTTTTTTTTTTAAGAATAAAGTTAAGGGGCACCCACGTAGCACAGCTGGTTAAGCACCAGACTCTTGATTTCAGCTCAGGTCATGATCTCAGGGTAGTGGGATCGAGCCCAGCGTTGGGTTCTGTGCTCATCAGGGAGCCTGCTTGAGATTCTCCCTGTGCCTCTGCCTCTAAAATAAATAAATAAATATCTTTAAACTGAGATAATTTTGCACCCAGAGTTTAGAATAAAGTTGACAATTATTAAAATTTCATGGAAAGAGCCATATATGATATCAGAACATTCGTAGCAAGTATTACTCTTATGTAGGAGAAGCACTGTAGTAAGTCTCAAATTCTAACGTAAAGAGTTTTAGAGGAATAAAAGAAAACTATCCTTCATTCTTTTATTGTCCAGCAGTATGGTGAGTGGGTAGTGATTTACCCTCCCTAAGCCCACTATTTACCCTGTAATGGGCATGACTTCTGTCTTTCTTCTTTATGGTATCTCATTTCACCCATATGGAGGAAATACCATTGTTCTCATCTTATAGGGGAAGCAACTGAGGCACAGAGAGGTTAAGTAACTTTTCCAAAGTCACACACACAAGAAGAAGCAGAGCCAGGATTCTGATGGTCTGTTTTGAAGGTTGTGCTTTTAGCCACCAGCTGTACAGCTCACAAGTAGGATATGTTGGGAAATGAATGACCACTTATAGACCATTGTGAAATTCTCAGAAAAAAGTATTTCCTGTAATACTGAGCCATATTTACATAATCTACAGGGTAGGTGACATGCTTTGGGGATAAAGAAAGTCTTAAGTCTCTAACCTTTGGAGTTGTTAACAGAAAAGAATCAAAAAATATCTGTGTGATGGTTGACCTTCCTAAGGGTGAACATTATGAAGCTAACCAAAATAAGCGGTTTACAACAGGAAATGTATTTCTTTGGTCACCCTGTCAACCCTTCTTTGGGAGCCTTCCTGCCATCCTAGGCCTTGTTTCTGGCTCCATTTCTCATATCGACAACTATACACCACACTCCTGACATCTTCGTCCCCACCGAAGCTTCTAGAACCTGAGCACACCAGTGTGAGCTGATTGCCAAATCAACAAACATCTTTCAGTGTCTTAGATAATATTTAACTGTTTCCAGTACCTAGGCACATGATTCCAAGATGATTTTCATCTTTTCAAGAAAGCCCTTAAAGAGTGGTGCGACAGCATTTCAAGCCAAAGGCCCCTTCTACGCAGGCTGGACATGGGACCCATTTATGGCTTTGTCCAAACTTTGTAGATTGAATCATATTGTCCCTTCCTGCTCAATAGTTCCAAGAAGGAGGATTCGGAAGTCCTACGTCTGAGTTGTAAGCAAGCGTACCAGAGCTCTATGGTCAAATAAGTGTTAAAAGCATTCATCTTTGAGGGGCTGAACTCATGCTAATAAGGGTTTCATTGTTCAACATGGTTACCGAGTTTTTCTCTGGGGATTGTCTTCAGAGTTTTGAGCACATTGAGTGGATTATTACCAATGCAGTAATATTCATCAGGGTGATCTTGGAAAACAGTCAAGATGGGTAATGCTGCTTTGGGTCAAAAACAAGGAATAAGTAATAGGATAGGACTCGATTTCAGATATGGCTTGTAAACTTTCTCCGAAGGCAATGAAGTAAATAAATGAGTTGCTTCCCAAGATGGTAATTTTGAGAAGCAACTTTCATTTGGATGTGCATATTTTTAAGGTTTTTCTCATTTTTATTGTCTCATCTAGTATATTGCTACATATTCTCAGCTCAGGGAGGGTGTCTTAGCGCCACCATTTACAGGAGACAGTACATATGCATGTTCTCATTTCCAATCAGCAAAGTCTCTGTTACTCATGACTGAAACCACAGGAGGGGAGAGATTGGGAATTAAGCAAGTCTTAAGTTTATCAACTAGGGTGTCCTAAATGCAAGTGCTGGTCATGAATTATTTTCTGTTTGTGATACTTACATTGCATCAAACATAGGAAAACTTATTATGGGATTTGCTAATTAAAGTCCTTTCACCTTGGACGTGGTGGAAATGTTGGCTCTCTGCTACAAGATGGTAGATTGAATTTGTCGATCAGTTGCTTGGAATTTACTCAGCAGAGTGGGCAAAGATGTCCTCTTCGTCACGCTTCAGAGCTCCGCACGCAGACAGATCTGCATGCTCAGGCAGAGACTATTCCGAGGGGAGTCTGTGCCCCTCTCTCTTTATTGGGTACCCATCTTTGTTCTCCTAGATGTGAATGGTGCCTGAGAGATGGACGCAGCATAATCGAATTCTTGGAGGCCTCTTTATCATTCCATGCCTGGGGTGGTTTCAACTAATCCCTTCTCTGGATACTGAGAGAACAAACAGTATTTGGTATTTCACCAAATGTCTTCAGTGACTCCGTCTTGCTAATGTTTGGGGCTTGGCAAATGGAAATCCCTCCCGGCTATAATTTCCTCCCCTTTCTGATTTGAAGGTTATGGGAGAGGGCAGGAGAGGGACATAATGCATGCAGTTCTGATTTATCTTCAAGTCACTGAATACTTGTTTAAGGTGTGAAAGAGTTATTGGTTCACTAGGGCTTGTGAGAGCTCAATCCAAAAGCGCTAACCTCTTGAACCAAGAAGTGATCTTTGTCAGAGCTGTATAATCAGACACTTAAAAGTGTGAATTTTTTTTTTCTAACATTAGATCCATGAAACTCAAGTGGATTCTATATTTGGTTTAGACTTATCCCATCTCTAAAAATTCGGAGAGGGAACACAGCCAGTGAATGGATGGTTTGTTATGACCGAAAAATAAATTTGTACATTTCCTCCTTAGTTTAAAGCCAAGCTCCTCAATCATATATTAAGAATCTCACCCTTCTCTCCCTCCCTAGCCAAGTTTATCCTTCACTACTTTACATATCAACCCTTGGCGTAAATCAGGCAAGTCTCATGTTCTCCCTCTTTCTCCTTTAAGGTAATTTTGGATATATCTGATCTTAATGATGAACACTCAGTTGAGGATGAGGGAATCAGCAGATGACTCATATACTGAAAAATCCTTGTGATTGCCCAGTGACAGTGCCAGAGAAGAGAGAGAACCTTGAATCAACTGGGAATGCCTTTTCTAGTGGGAAAATAATCATGAATTCCATGTTCTGCAACAATAGATCATCTAAACCACCCCTTTGCCGAAGCCACAGATTGGCTAAAGGGTCAGCTAGTGAGGCTAGTGGTTCAGATTTAGGAGCTAGAACCAGGTCAGAAGTCAGGAGCATGAAGGGCCAAAGACAAGCCCAAGCCAATGTCCTAGACAAGCTGAGACACAAAATCAGTCAGTATACTCAGAATCCAGGAGTGAAGTCAAAAGGTGGTAATAAACCCGTGGTCATGGGTCAAATATACATGACATAAAATCTAGATTGAATCTAGGACAGCGACCCAAGAGATGCTGGGTGATCACTGCCAATGACCCTTGACAATTTGGTGCTTTCCATTATGACTCACTTTGGCTGGGCTCTGCTGGTGAGAGGGGTGAGGTCTGAAATACTGACCAATGACGATTGTCTGTGGCAGACCAGGACCATATAATATTTGCATTTTCATTTTATCTCTGATATTTCATCACTTATCATTTAAGTTTAAAAGAAAATAAAAATTTGTTTTTAATATTCCTTAAGACCAGTGCTGGGGCTAAGAGCCCAAATACATTTTCAGATATGTATGTTAGTATGACCTATCCCGAAGAATCTCGATTGGCAAAATTAGCCGGAGGGGGATTCTGTGTGTGTCTTGTTAGTGTCTGCTAGTTGGTTTTTTGGCTTTTGCATTAGTACCAACTCCATGCCACATGCAAACAGCCCAAATGGCAGATGTGATCAACCCCTTTGAGGACACCGAGGCTCAGAGAGGACAAGTCACTTGCTCAGAACTACAGTTAGTAACTGGCCTGACTTTAAGCCCCGTGTTAATCACTACTGTGCTGCCCACGTTCCAGAGCTAGGCAGAGGTGGTTGGGGTGGTGCTAACAGGGCCTTCGCTAGGGTTCGAAATTTTGTGATTGTCCATGTGCCCAGTGTATTGGTACCTTAGAGAAAATTTAAGCTAAAAATTCTGATGCAAGGATTGATGGTCAAGCAAATTCACTGAAGTTGCCTCGTCTGAATCCACAGATCTTTGTTTCCCATCTGCTCACCTACAGCCATTAGCTAACAATCTCAGGCTAAATTGAGTACTGCCCCGTTCTGAACTCCACCAGGGGTTTTTATCCATCATTCCAAAAATGTCTGCTGAGGGTTTGCTGGACGTCACGCACAGTCTGGGCGTTGATACTGTGACTCAGAACAAAGAAGATATGGTAGGGGAAAAAAATAAAATTAAGAAATGTTTTTTAAAAATTAAATAATCAAAGAGTATTTTCAAACTGAGCTGTTTTCATCCCACCGCAGGCTTCGTTTATTCTTGCTTCTGTTGCTAGGCTGATTTGCTCTCAGGCCTCTTGGTACCTCTGATCCCAGATAAAAATGGAGAATGCCCCGAGGAGTGGTAGATGACTTCGTTTTTCCAGGAAAAAATTCAAGAGTTTGGTTAGCTTTTTTAAATGATAAAGAAAATTGATTCCCTTTCTTGTTCTTTAACATGCTCCATCAAGATTTAAGAACATCCAGGGTCACTGTTAGAGTTTTACAATGGGATAAAACCATAATCCCCGTGCATGCATTCGTATGATGAGAGTTTATTGAACACCTACGATGTGCCAGGAATTGGAGATTAAAAGATCACATGATGCAAAGAACCCTCTTTGCACCCATCTGAAAGATCAGGAAGGCATAATCCCGACCTCTTGATGAGCTTTTGATCTGAAGGAGACGTCTGTTCCTGATCCTAGATTCTTCTTGGGGGCATATAGTACAATCTGCTCTATCTAATAACTGAATCCAAATCACAGGGGCCTTTCCCATAAGGCTACAAATTCAACTTTGAATGTATTATTTTAACCTTTTACAGAGTCGAGCTCTATTTTGCTGGATATTCTCTTTCGTGTCTGTTTTATTTTGTCATCCTAGTATGTAATAGCTCAGAGCACAATAGAGCGAATTTGTGTAAAGCAACAATTAACTCCTTGTCCCTCAATAAAGAAATCAACACAATAACGAGAAGAACATGTTAGCCTTGGAATCATAATGCATAGGGTTTAAATCCACACTTAGGGGAATGGCTTCTATTGCTCTCATTCCCAGGTCTTTGTCAGAATGTTGCATCCATCAACGAGAGCTGTGCATTTAAAACACTAATGCATAATTCAGCCTGTTGAATACCAAGTTTCCAACCACGGGAAAAAGGGTATGAGGTTAAGAAATAGATTTGATCCCAGGGATGGAAATGCAAGAGGGTTAATGGAAAATCTGACAGATATTTAACTGTAATGTGCATTAATGTAGGTGACTCAAAGAGTCCCCTTTGCACCCATTCTAATTAGTTCTGCCTTTTCTAATCAGATGTCTGTTGTTATCAGCTTGGTAGAGGGGGGTGGTGATTTCTTTTTGTGAAATCGAAAGGAAGCAACAACCCATTTCGCCAGTGCGCTAATCAGTAAATTTTCACGTTAATGGTTAATTAAAGTCAGGCACGGAAACTTGAGATGCAGAAGGTGTTTATTATAAGGAGCTCTCTATCTGAAACAAAAGACAGCGCAAATGTTTAGACTACCAGGATCAGAGAGATGTGATGGGAGTGAATCATCTTACTTTTTTACATTGCGCTTTAAGCAGGGAAGACTAAACTTACACACACAGGGCTCTCTGGATAGTAATTAGAGAACTCCAGCTGACTATTTGCATTTCATGCAATGAATCTGAACAATAAAGTGGCACTTTATTCTCTAAGCAATAAATTGAGGAGGGCATAATAGAGGGAAGCCAATGACTCCTTTCCCGTGCTTCCTGCAAAACCAAGTTTCAAGGTCCCCCAGGAAGAGAGAATGGGGGAGGCTGACCTGTTTCCCTTTCTTTCTGCTGCTAATTCCCTCCACTCTGAATCACTGGCACTTTCCACAGTTTGCTTTTCACAGGAGCTTAAGTTCAGCTCCACCTTTAGGAAACATGAACTTCGTAAACAGGGAGCCTTTTTGGCCCTTGGTAGTCCGCAGGCCTGTGCGGGTGTGCCCACGAGCGTGTGCGCTTCCTGCTCTGGCCTTGGGCCCCCATTCCTACTCTGTCTCCGGGTCTTCGCCGCGTTCCCTCTCGCCTTGGCCGCACCCTCTCCTCGTTCACCCTTTCCCCACAGATCAGTTTTTGAACTCGCCTCTCTTCCCTGACCTCCCGGAGACCTGTTCTATGGCGAGCCTTGAGTGGGAGTCAGGGAAGGAGAGGACGGTCGGCCACAGAAGCTGTCACGGGCCACAGGATGAAGAGACCTTTCCCGGAAAGGGTCCGTGTTGGAGAGAGCCGCGAGGCTGAATGAGTCGGCAGGCCTGTCTCCCTGTCGCACAGACCTCTGGCACAGAGGAGTGAATTCCAAATGGACATACCCATGGGCAGAACATATCCTGAATAGCTTCTAACCATTGTCCCTTCTTATGTCAAGTGACAGCGACCCTGGCCCACCTCCTTCCAGTCTATCCAGCCTGCTGCTGGAGTGAGCGTGCTCAAATAGGATTGCGGTCAACTCCGTCACCTGCCTGAGGCCCAGAAATGATCTTCATGGTCTCAGAATAAAATCCAAATCCATAGTATCTGACAAAGCCCTATACAGCCGGGCTCCTGCCAAGATGCGCTGCTTTCCATTCCCAGCTTTTTCACTCCTTGACTCCCACCCACTCATTCACTCATCTTTACCTGCCCTATTCACACACACTCCGTACCCCGGCTCCTGCCATAAAAAGTGCACTCCGATTCCTGAGAAGTGCCATGCTTTCCCTCACCCTCAGGTCTCCAGATATATCGTTCCTTCTGTCTAGAACATTCTTCTGCTCTACTTTGCACAGCTAACCTTACTCTATGCTTTCTCAGTCTCAGCAGAGACGTTTCCTACACAAGGTCCCCCTGGCTTCCCAATCTGGATTAGCTCCCATCCTCTACTCTCTAGTAGCTACCTCTGCTTCCTCTGTTTTAGCTGGTATCGATCCTCATCTGTCCGTGTTCTTGTGTGTCTGCCTCAACTAGACTGTAGGCTACTTGAAGACAGGGACTGTGTCCATCCTATTCACCATTGTACTCCAACCTCTGACATGGCTACAATGTGGGAGGCCCAAAACATATTTGTTGAATGATGAACAGATGAATTACACCGTTGACCTTTCCCCCAGTGTTCTATTCCGGGGACTTAAGGGAGCCAACACGTCACCCCCTCCTCCCAAGAAGGAAGAAACAGGAGCTATCATTTCTACCTTCCTCCATAACAAGTCTGCCCTTAAAATGCCATTTGCCCATGGATATGCATCAACAGTTCTAGTCTGCAGGGGTAGAAACTAGAGCATTCACTCTTAGCTGCCCCATGGGTTAAACCTGTGGCAGGGCATTGTGCAGAGGCACTCTTCTGGGAGCCTAGACTGACCTATATCATGGGGAATCATATGAGTAAGAGTCAACTAAGAGAATTTTATGAACAATATTCCAAATGATTCTTTTCTTTTATGAAACATGTATGGAACATCAATAATTTACCAACAGTGACTAAAACACAATCCCTACCCGCAGGTAATGGACAGGTAAAAGTTGATTATGTAATGCTATAAGGTTCCTGATAGAAGCGACCATAGGATATTGGGAGACTACAAAGATAAAGTGCCTTTGAGAACTAGAAAAGGCTTTCTGGATGAAACATCATCTAATGACCGCCTGCACCTCCTCCTTGCATCTCCTCCCCATGTGCCTGCATTACTGCAAGCCTCCCTCTTTCCAACTCCCTCGTCCCTCCCATTAATGGGCTGGATGGCATGGCTAAGAAATTCTGCCTTGTTCCATGCTCCATAGGGCCGAGGCCAGTGGCCGGGCTTTCATTTATCTCTGTTGCTTTGGCCAAGCCTTCTCCCTAGAAAGGCAAGTTTATCCCAGATCCAGTTACTGCCCGAGGCTCTCCCTCACCAGACCAGCTCTCCTCCCCATGAATGTCTTTTGCCCAACAGCTGCCTTTTCCATCCTGGCCATGGCATCCTGCTCACCTGCTTGGAGAGTTGTAAGGTGTCTTGGACCCCTAGCCTCTGCCCTAACTGCCCATGTTGCTGTCATTACCCTTCCTCAAGCTCTGAAATAAGTAAAATTTGTTTCCTTCTCCTCTAGTGTATACAAGAGAATGCCAACCCTTTGGGTACCATTCTTATATTGTATGATAATTTTGTTTAGGTGTCTGGTTGGTCAGGCGAATGAGGAATTCCTAGAGAGTTGGGGCCATGGAATTTCTTTTTCTTCTCTGAACTCACAAAGTCTTTTGTATCTCTCATTGAATTCACCGCTTGCCACCTTGAATTACAATGAAGTCTATACGTCAACCCCTCCACTAAACCACAAGCTCCTTGAGACCAGAGTCTCCATATAATTTATCTTTGTACCTCCAAGGGCTAACAGAGTACCTGAGAGTAAGTCCCAGCATGAGGACACAGAGACAGAAGGAGAGGAGGGGAGAACAAAGGAAGGAAGGGAAAGAAGCTTCAATGTGTGTGTAGGTTACAGTTTGTATGGTCTTGAATCAAAGAAAAGAAATAGAGTCGAATAACTTCTGACATCAACCTGAATATAAAATGTACATTATTGAGAATTTATGCATGGTTTACCTTAATGATCAGATAGCCGTGGTCAAATTACTTGGATTTTCTGAAACTGAGCTGCATTATCCGTACAGTAAGGATTACGACACTATTTTTGCAGGATTGTTGAAAATGTTCCATGAGGCTTAGGATGCAGTGCCTGCACCTTGCTGACAATTCACAAGTGTTAGCTTGCTTTCCTTTGTGAACTAAGGACCACCAGAAACAAATCCACTGAAACAATCCAAATTAAATGTTAGTAGACACTTGCAATGGTTGAATTCCAAAACTGAGCGTATGTTTCTAGGCAACTAAGGCAAAAAGAAATTATGTGGGGGATATAGGGCTTATTTTTCTTTAGTATGAAAGAAAGCATGCCAGTTCATCAGCGTAGGCAAGCTATTTCCTGGAAACGAATTCAAAGGTACATTTATCACTGGGGGAATTAGGTAACACGATGGACGTCTTCCACTGAACATTTTGCAAAGACACCATTGACACTGATCCCTTTGAAGTTTCTGTTATTCAGCTGCATTGTAAAATCTGAAGCCAAAATACTGGATTTTAATTCAGCGAATACTTTTCCCTGGGAAGCTGAGAAAATGGGGTACAGATGTCATGTTTTCTGAAGCTCTGTATCAGTGGTTTGCACTTTGAGTAAGAAGACCTCTCTCTTCCCCTCCCCCTTTCAAGGTTTCCCCGAGACACCTCCCTGCAACTTACATTCCTTCACAACAGTCTTCAAACCTGGGGTTTTTTTTTTTTAAGGTAGAGTTTAGAGACTATATGGAATGCATAATTCAAATTCCCGTTAGACTGTGTCACTCAAATCTCAATGTCCCGAATAGACTCTAGCAAACCCAGCCATTGTGTAAAGTAGATGGTAGATGAGACCTATGGAATGTCTACCTCCAAGTCAGCTTTTAAGGAGGGTGTTTGAAAACTCTTTTTAATCTATAATCTTATCCCTCCATATAGAACAAAACTGTAAACTTCAGATGTGGCCTCTCTGCTCACCAGACCAAGCTCATTAAAAATTACCATGAAAACATTCAGCAGTTGGTATAGTTATTTTTCAATCAACAAATATTTAAGCACTTTCTGTACACAGAAAACCATGCCAACTGTTCTAAGAAAAGTACTGAAAGGGGTGTGCCATGTGGTGGGGTAACAGGGGAATGAGAACTGGAAGGCAAGGATTCTGGGCCCAGGCTCAATGCAGAGTATCTTTTACCTTTAATAATTAGACTTAGTTTACCCTCTTTGTTACAATTTTATTCTATGATCTTTGAATTTTATGACTCTAAAATGCAATTACTGTCTTCATCTTTAAATTTGTTCTTTTTATCAAAGGAACACAAGCAAATAATTTAAAAAGATGAGTTGTGTTTAAAGGCAAAGATGTTCCTTGGCACCCTCTTCCCTCAGCCCTCACCTTAGAGGAAACCACTTTCATCATTCTGGGTTTCTTCTGGTAGTTACCATCAGATTACTAAATTCATGCATGTCTCAGATCTCGTGGTTTGTTCCTTTCTACATCTTATACAATAGATGATTTTAGCCTTTCTCTGTCTTCCTCTTTGTCACCACAAGGTAACATCAAAAATTTGCCTAAGTCCATATCAGTGCCTTTGGAACTATGAAGACGTTAGTAATGTTTACAGCTAAGACAAGCCAAAGTCCTGTAACCATAATTCCTCTGAAAAAGCTCAGTGTCTAACTTCCTTTTCATTTGTGAAGTTTCTTTGACTCTCTGGCAATGTCTTCTCATTCCCTCCAACAGCTCTGTGAAACATCGGTCCATTTTCCACCTGTATTTCCTATCAGATAATCTGTTTGTTGTTTCTTTTTCCTGGATGCATCTCCCCAGGAGTCCTCTCTCCCCAGCGCAGCCCATCCCGACAGAGTTCTCTAGGCCCATAGCTATTGCTGTCACCCCAGGATTTCCTGCCTCCATGCTGGGAATGCCTTCATTTCTTTCCTTCATCAGATTCCCTGTTTCTGGGTGCCACGTGTGGCTCTGCTTGCTTCTTCGATCTCTCATTTTGGTGGCCTGTGTCTGCTGATAGCCTCCTGATAAAGAATATATGAAAGATAAAATGTTGAAACCTTCAGAGACATCATGACTCATCTGAGACAATATGAGAAAGCTCAAAGCATCAAGAAAGAACATCGTCGAACATGGATAATGTCCTCCTAGATACATTCGGTGCTACCGAGTGTGCAAAGGGATGAGAAAGGAAGCCTCCTTTATTGAGCACCTACTCTGGGCTAATTGGTTTTTCCATGACATTCCTAAGATATAAGCATCATTTTCTCCTCCTTGTCCGGAGCAGACAGGAGAAGAATGCCTAGTAATCGGTCTTGATCGCACAGCTCTCAGGCAGCAGAACCAGAATGCCGATGATGTTTGTCTGCTTCTAGCAGTGCTCTGCGCACTGTGTGTCTCCGCCAAAAACATAAATGCACAGCCCTTGCCCTCAAGGGGTTTGTTCGACCACGTCTTTAATCCAGATCAGACATTTGCTACTTTCTCGCCCACTATACTACCCTCTTAGTGTGTGTGTGTGTGTGTGTGTGTATGTGTGTAATTTAATTCTGATTAATGCAATATCTACTTTCATAATTTCATGTACATCGAGTTTTTTTTTCTGAGAAATTCTGGAACAAAGCTATTTCCAAAGAAGATTTCAGTTCTGGATCCCTCTCTATTTATCAGGGATTAGGCAGTTGCAGTCTGACCTGCTTACTTCCGAGAATGTGTTCATGGTTTTGCCCTTCCCCCTGGTGGGTTTTGGGTTCTATGCCGGTCCGTTCATTTGCTGACATTTATCACATTCAACTCCTGCCTCAGGGACATCCAGAATTATTGAGGGAGGATGACCCCTGGCCATGACCTATAGCAGCAGGCTCTCTAAGCCCTCTTCCCCCTGGAATCTCTATCCAAAACAAAACATACCAGTAAGTACAAGGGGTAAAAACACAGGAAGGGATTTAAAAATGAATGAAAGAAGATAGAATCATCGGTTTTCTATAGATCAGTTACTAACCAATGACCAAACAAATGAGATCGATGCATTTCATTCACATCGCTGCAGTTGAATCCCTCTGACAGCTTTTCTCAGCAGGGGGCCTTGACACTTGAGCCCGCTCTCAGTGGGCCAGGGGGATGGAGAGCAGGGTCAGTGGGGACTGTCCCCATGCCTTCTCCGGCAATGTTTCCATTATGGTGCCAGCCACTGTTCCCAGAAGCAGAAATACAGAACCCTTTCCCCCAGTTGGAGATCAGAAGCAGGTAACAGTCCTCTGAGCGGTCTCTATTTTTGAGTACTGGGTTCTAAAAGTTCATTTTTAGTTTGGTTGCTCTGTTCCTGGTGCATTTTGTCTGTAGGAACAATTTAAAGCAAGTTGATCAGTCCCGACTGGCCTATTCCAAAGTCTATTTGACTCCTCTGGACATTGAGCTGTTAGCATACTGACCACGATCTCTCAAACACTGCATTTCAGATAAAAAAAGTTGTTCAACGTACACTGGTTGAACCAGGCATAGGGGTGGAATCAGGAATACAGTCTACTTAGTGAAACAGAGAAGGCCCATGCAAGAAAGAAGTGGAGTCCTACATGTACACAGAGAACTTCGCTCTGAGAGCCACAGAGAAGGAAGGGACTAACACCTCGGCCTGGCTCTGGGTTCTGAATGGGAAGAAGAGAAACATTCTTGGCTAGACCTTCATGGCAGAGGGAAGCAGGCCTTTAGACGAGGAAGAGGAAAAGTGACATTAGCCAGAACATTAGCAGTGAAGGGCCACAGAGCTCTTCCTATCTAGTGGTCGGGAGCTACCTGAATGCCTATCCACACCAGTTTTGTGGACTTAAGTCTTTTGACCTGATTTATCACGATAGAAAGATTTTGAGCCATCAGTTCTATTTCCAAAGTCTGCACAGAGCACCAGGCAGCCAGGCCCAGGGGCCCTTACGAGGCTGTGCTCCGGACCCCGCACCAGCCTCGGGAAGCAGGTCTTGGTAGCTGAGGCTGTGTCTGGTAAGACGATTTGCTCCTTTTAGTCCCCTTACAGCCGTGACGGTTCCCAAAATAAGGCTGGACCCATGTGTATGATGAAATTGAAATTGACTACATAGTCAAAGCCAGAGAAAAAGCCAGAGGGTTGGAAAGATGGGATAAAAAGTAGGAAAGAGTAATCCCAAGGGAGAAATGAAAGGAAATTGGGGCCAAAAAAAGGCATTTCTGACCATCTCTTCTGCTGTGTAAAGATACTTTATAAGGCAATTTAAGCTCTGACAAATTGCCTGTTTCTGTTTGCGACTACGGATGAAGCCAACCATTCTCACAAATTTCTCCATTTGTTTTTCCTACTCATGTTTCATTCAATTTTGGGGGGGAGGGGTGGCTGTTGTAAAATTCCTCCACATTTGTCTGAACACTTGAAATGGGGTCAGATCTAAATGAATGTGGATTCAGCGTGGATCCCAAGGCCCAAAGGTCAGGCTCCGCTTGGACAGTTCTGACGTGTAAAATGCTGCCAACATTAATTTTTGTGGAGCAGCAAGGGAACTAGACCGCGTGCTGGTGAAGATTGACGTGGACCTCATTTTCCCTCTACTCAGAGGCAAGAAGTTTCTAGTCACCGTGGGTCTAGTGATTGGGGAATAGTGAAGACCCCTCACCGGTTCCACGTTGGGTGCACGCATTCCAAAGAAGCCCGATGCAACATGGGTGAGAACCTTGCCAGGCTCTTCCTCGGGAGTCTGAGGGCAGCCCTCACATCCATGGGAATGGGATTCTCTGCCAAATTCAGATGCCGGAGGCTTCCCTCAGGGACCACAGCCCATCTTAGATGGAGAAATTTGCTGTGAGAAGTTAAGCAGGAAGTTCTAAAGAGCTGTGCTCCCCCCGCCCCCCCCCGTGTGTGTATGTGTGTGTGTGTGTGCGCGTGTGTGTGCGTGCAAAAGAGAGAAGCCCTCCATCATTGTTTGCATTATATACACGTGGAGTTTTTAATTTCAGGGAGAGAAAACAGCAAACAGACAAGGGGGGGCCTGTGTACCTCAACAAGGCTGGGATTTCTACTCACGCGCACTTTACAAGATGCGCACACTCATACCTCCAGGTCTGACACACATTTGTCTTTTCCCCTAAATGCCTGTGAGACTGCCCTTGGATGGTAACTCAGAAGACTGTGTGGGCCACACCTCTGAGCAGTCAAGTTAGACTAGCTTTCAGTGGTAATTCTTTAAAAATGAAGAATTTCTTCACCTCCCCCTTGCCTCGGAGTAAGAAAGAAGAGGATTTATTTACAAATTGCTGCTAATAGTGGAGATAAGGGGCCCCCAAAGCAAGGTCGAGGAGGTTCACTTCAGTGTCCCAAGTTTCGGGGAGCGTGAGAATGTTACACCGCAAAGCTAAATAGTGATTCAAATGAAAGGTACTGGCAGAACAGAGCGCTAAGAGTACAAACATTTTTCACATCGACCACTGTAGCAGATAACACACTGAACTGTGTCTTCCTGGCCGCAAACCTCACCAGCCTTTCCAGTAACCTGAAAAGTCAAAGAAAAAGAGAACTTGGGGAAACTCCTACTCATCAGTCAGGTTTCCCCTTAAACGTCACTTCCTTTAGGAAGCCGGTCAGACAGAACCGCCCCCACCTGACTTCCCCTCGCTCAGCTCTCTGGTTCTTGATGTTGTGCCTCCAGAATTATCTATCGTCTTCACCTCTCAACCTCCAGCAGCCAGCACACTCCCCAGCCCTTTGTAAGCACTTAGACATGTGCTCGATGATTGATGGAGGACTGAGGAGTCTGTGTTAGGTCTTGGAGGACAAAAAAATGAAGATAGAGGGGCACCTGCATGGCTCAGTTGTTGAGCATCTGCCTTCAGCTCAGGTCATGATCCCAGGGTCCAGGGATGCAGCCAGCCCCATATTGGTGCTCCTTGCTCAGCAGGGAGCCAGCTTCTCCCTCTCCCTCTGCCCCTCTTCCTGCCTGTATTCTCTCGCTCGCTGTCCCTCTGTCAAATAAATAAATTAAAATCTTAAAAAAAAAATGAAGGTAGAATCTCCACCCTGTCTGGAAGGAAGACAGGTAATAAGAAGATAGTGTACGATTTGGCAAACTTAAAACAGACAACCATATTAGCTACTTCTGGGACTCATTAATACCACTAACATGAAATACTGAGTCGAATCCTGTTTCCTTACATTTCAAGTCTGCTTCAGGGAGAGAATGATATGAATAATATTAGGCAATGGATTTCATTTAGGGGAATATGATATCAGAAAACATGAAATATTATCAATACCTTCCCTGGGAAATCGATCAGCTTTGTGGTACCTGAACATTACATTTCTACACTGCAGAACCGAAAGCTAATATGTAATCGGCTTCGTAGGAAGGGTTTAAAGAGTGAATAAAGAATCATGCTTAAGATTCTGCTTGCTGACCTCTTCTATTCTTCTGTCATTTAATTCACTTTTCTCAGTGGAATAACCACAAGCCCGTGGGTACCGCCCCCTCGCCGGCCTCCTGCGGGCCATGTAACACTATTCCTCCCGCAGTGTTGATGTGCCTGGCAAAACAGTCAACAGAAAGGAAGGGGACGCTCTTCCCTGAGGGTTTGTTGGTTCATCAGAGCACCCTGGACAAAGATCCCCTGCGGTCTCAGACAGAGAAACCTAATGTTTATTCCAGGGCCAAAAGGACTTGAAACCGCTTTCATATTGGGATGCTTGCGAGGACCCCTTCCGTCCTTCTCACGGCTTGATAACAACAGCAACAACCAAAGTTAGACCCCTGAAGCTGTTGCAGAGCTGAATGACTGTAGGGGGCCTTGGAACAGCCATCATGATCTGCAGGAAAAGTGGATGGACTCCACACCCAGCTCCCCAAGGGCAGAGTCCATTGAAGAGGTCCGTCTTTGCGGACCATTGGCCTTGGTTGTTTTCTGATTTTGTTCTGTTTAAATGCTGACTCTAACTCTCATGGGACCAAACTGCATACAAGAGCGCGGTACACAGAACACAGCCTTTTGGTCATTCCTGTGTCTGACAAGAGGAGCTCATTCCAAGGCCCTTGATGCCACTGAATGTGCAGGGTAGCTGCCTGCAGGCCAGGTAACTGCTCTGCCTCATTTCCCCCAGATCACAATGAGATAGATGGTCGGGCCAGATGTGCGGCCCCAGACTCTCATCTTTCAAGACCGTGTTTATAATAGGGTTGCTGACACGGATCTGCTTATACTTCATTTTCCTGTGTAAGGACATTAAAAATAAAAAATCATCATCATTTCATGGAAAAAATATATTTTAACCTTAAAAAACCTGAGATCATAATTGCAGAGTAAGTGATCACCCTTGAAGTTAATTGAATAAATTTCAGCTGTTTGATAAATTCAGTGCATGATCCTTATTTTTTATCATTAATAATAAAATTATTAATATTTCCCATTAGCAAATAACAAATTTCTTGGTGATGGATATGTGTCCCTAGAACACCATCGGACCAGATGATCTGCATGGCTCCTTCCTTCTGTCCCATTTCCAGCATAATACCAAAACACACAAAAAAGTAAATAAGTAAAGGGCCAACTAGAGAGCGATCCCCTTCTCCTTTGCTAGGGTGGAGGTATTAAGGTTTTCCAGCCCCCAGCTAATGGGGGTGCGCAAAGCACTGTCAATCACATCATCCCACTTCCGCCCCACATAGTAGGTCTGCTTCACTCCGTTAAATTGTCATTGTTTTCAGCTGCAGTGACTCTTCTAATTAGGACTGAATCTAGCAATAAGGAAATCAAATTAAAAGAAATGGAGAAGATGCCAAAGGGGCAGGAGAATATAAAAAGCAAGACAAAAGTGCTTTTTTTTTAACTTTTTTTAAAAAAAATTATTTATTTATTTGACAGAGAGAAACACAGCTACAGCGGGAACACAAGCAGGGGGAGTGAGAGAGGGAGAAGCAGGCCCCCCTGCCGAGCAGGGAGCCCGATGTGGGACTCGATCCTGGGTCTCCGGGATCATGACCTGAGCCGAAGGCAGTGGCTCAACCAACTGAGCCACCCAGGCGCCCCAAGACAAAAGCTTTTTTTGCAAGGCAAAACTGATGATTTTGCCCAAAACACAAATGTAAAGGAAATGATTTATAGCACAAAGAATGCAGTACAATTCAGGTAAGTTCTTCAGTCTTACCATAGTCTTAATACTGCAGCCAGGCTTCGTCGTATAAATTAGACACGCAGTCTATTCCCCTAGACAGTACTTGGTTTCCATGATAGTTTTTAAAGTCCTCTGAAATTGGAAATATAAATATGGAAACTCATGGTAGTCAATGTTTTGAGCCAACTCTACGAGAAAGGGCTATGGAGCAAAGTCGAAGAGCCCTTAACTGAAACAGGGCCATCGAGAAACAAGTCAGTCTTGGAGGCAGGTATGAGGAGATGGCAAATGGAATTTATCATGGTGTGAGGATTGTGGGTTTGCCTTCTTGTTTCCTTTGACAGTGCGGGGCAAGAGGCTGACTTTGTTGGGGTTTTTTTTAAGATTTTATTTATTTATTTGACAGAGAGAGACACAGTGAGAGAGGGAACACAAGTAGGGAGAGTGAGAGAGGGAGAAGCAGGCTTCCTGATGAGCAGGGAGCCTGATGGGGGGCTCGATCCCAGGACTCCAGGATCATGACCTGAGCTGAAGGCAGATGCTCAACGACTGAGCGCCCCCCCCCCCAGCGCCCCAAGAGACGGGCTTTAAATGCACAAGTCACATTGGCATGAGATCGTTGGTTCGTAGTCCTGTTTTTAGAATGAGATGCGTCTTTCAGAAAATGGTCCTTTCTTCAGGAGAGATCTCTTTCCAGTTGACAAGACCCTCCAACCCCCTTTTTCCTGGCTGCATACCACCCTGACTGAGGAGGAGATGAAGCGAGCTTTATTTCAACTATGTAAGTGTTTAGATTTAGGTTTAGTATTTCAGAGATGGTAGAATCTTTGAGATGTTTCTAATGAAATCCTCACTCCCTTTTTACATATGTGAGAGAAATTCCGTGGCTTTCCCAAGTTCATCCAGATCAATGCTGGACCCCAGGAATCAACTGCATCTCCCCTGAATATATGGAATGGAAGTATAAGCAGGTACATGGAGAATTCTGTGGAGGAGGCATGCAAAGGTCCATGACCTGTATGCCCTCAAGATACACCCTGAAGCAAGGTTTTAACTGTATGGAAATGTGGCCTAACTTGTAACAAGATCTTTAGTCAGCAAATGGGCTCGGCAAGATCACTGCAGATTGGAAATGGTTTGAACACCAGAGGAATCAGAGGCATTCTGTAGCTACTTTGTGTATGTGTGTGTGTGTGTGTGTGTGTGTGTGTGTGTGTGTGTGTGTATTCAGGATTGAACTAATTAAATGCATCTCTGTGTCTCCAAATCTTACGCTTCATCTAACGTGGTTTTCTTTACTTTTAATGCAACATACATTTTGAGGCTTTGTGGTGTATTTGGTTCAACAGCCTAGCTAAATGAAAGCAGGATTCCCCCCTAAAGGTCTGCCGATGCAGTTAGAGAAGGCTGCCTGGAGGGGAGATTTTCTATGGCTCTGACTGGTCCAAGCATCCGCCCGTGAAGGCAACCAATCTTCAAAGTGGCCAGTGATGGTAGGTCATGTTGACCTCCTTTAATCTCTCTCTGTATATTAACCACATTCAGGACAGACTTGGGTGGAAAGGAAAATGGGCCCTTTTAGAGTAATATTGAGGTTTGATTTAGAGTAAAGATGTGGTTTGATCCCTGGGAAATTAAGGATGCATCCAGATATTCCTGTTCTTCAGCCCGTCCATACAAATGAGGTGACATGAGATTGAAACTAGAAAGTCACAGGCTACAATCTTCCCACCCTACCCTCTCACCTGAGACATCTAGCCTTGTACGAAGTTCCGTCTAGTCCTCACCTGCGCCCCAGCTGTCCATGAGTCCAGCAGATGTGTTTTATATGCTGCTCTTGAATCAGTAGGAGTGACTGCTCCATACCAGCTGCTGCCACTCGAAGCTACACTTTGAACAGCCCCCGTGCCTCAACCCTCCCTCAGCCCACCACCCCTCCACCCCACCCCACCCCACCACCCCACCGC
>PITA01023140.1:0-28798 GCA_004023965.1 Spilogale gracilis
GGCCCCTCCGAGCCCAGCCGCGAAGTTGCTGCCTCCGTGACTAACTAAAAGCTGGGAGTTTCTGCTGTCTGAGGTCTTGGACTCGGGGACAGAATAGGGTCACTCTCGGATGGGCGTCCTTCTGACAACCCGGGAAAGCCTGAGACACCCAGATCCCTGGTGTGCCATCCAGCATCCCTCCAGTCGGCACATCACTCAGAAAGGGCGCACTGGCATGAGGCAAGGATTCTGGAAGAAGTCTTCTGGCCCTACGCGCCCTACACAGCCCCACACAGACCAGGGTTGGGAGGAGGAGGGCAGGGCTAAATTCTGAACCTAGGCTGTAATTGTTTTTCATTTTCCAGTGCTCATGGTGTCCTGCTGACAGACTATGAAAATAAAGACTCATTTCCTACTGATCTGGGGTCTTTTTTCCCCCTCATTCCATAAATACCACAGTTCTGGGTTTATAGCACACAACTCACCCCTGCCTTACTCCTAGAGCAGCAGCACTAATCTCCAAGCCTCCTCGAGAGCACATCTCTCTCTGCCGACCCTCTGAAGGACCGACAGAGCTTAGTCACTTCCCAAGGCCAGTCCCTCTTTCCTCCCACAGTTTCCTACAAGGCCCCCTGCAAGGAATCACTGCCAGCCTTTGTGAGAAAGGAGACCGAGGCTCAGAGAGGTGAAGTAACTTGTCCTAGGCCACACAGCAAGTTCACAAAAAAACAGATAAATCAGGGAAACCTTTTTCCTCAGCAGACATAAATGTCAAGAGAGCTGTTTTCCTACCAGAAGGCCCCAGTTCAGACAATATGACCCCAGGATTGGCTACCGATGAGAAGCGCCCCACAACACCTGATGCTGGGTGGTTGTTTTACTCCCCTACCCGTGACTTATTTCTGTTGGGAAGTGAGAACCTCAGCTTCTCTGATGATCTCAACTCTGCCTCGCATAAACATTTCTCAGCTGTGAAAAGAATTCATTGATGAATTCATGCAACACGCTCTTCTCCGCGGGTGAATGAATGAAATCTAGCGATGGACGGGCCGACGTTAGGGTAAGGCTCCTGAGAAGGGAAAATCTGCATGGTTTTCTTCCTTTGCTTCTCCCCCTCCTCTCTGGATGCCCCAAGTGGCTCTCACGGAAAGCTGAGGAGGAAAGCCCTCGGCCACTCCTCACGGAAAGCTGAGGAGGAAAGCCCTCGGCCACTCATGAGCGCGTGGCTCCTATGGTTTGCCCTGCCCACCATCCCCCCTGCCCACCATTCCCCCACCATCCCCCCCGCCCACCATCCCCCCGCCCCAGATGCCCCGGCTCTTCCTCTGACTTGGCCCCTCTCTTGCGTCTGAGCAGTGGGGAGGGCACACGTGCAAAGTCATCACCCTCTAAGTGTTCAAGGCGGCCGGTGGCTCTCATATTGGACAGTGCACACACGGGACATTTCCGTCCTCATTAAATGTTCTGGCAGCCAGAGCTGCTGATGCTGCGGTCATGAGCACGTCCATCTGGGGCGCAAGGGCCCTGGGATGCAAGCGGCTCCCTGGAGACCCTGCACTCTGACAGCCTCAACCCGCCGACTGTTTACAGAGGGTCTTTGGGCCCCTGCGCGCCTCATGGAAGAAGAGATGAAGAAAGGATACCTGGCCAACTCCCATTCCTGGAGTCTGCACCCTCTGTCTTTTTTCCCTCTGCAAAAATGGGCAAGTGACAGGGGTTCTGCCTGCCAGAGTTGGTGGGCCAGACCTGGCTGTGGGCCAGGCTCCCCGTCGGCCCCCAGGCCCGGTCAGCCCACAAGGCGACGGCCTGGCCTGGGTGGTCATCAGGGGCTGTAAGGCAGACACACAGCCTGGGAACAGGGAGTGAGGCAAGCGGGGACAGCCTCAGCAAACAACGCGCCATTACCGATCACCACAGAAGCTTCCCAGATGAGCTGGCCGGCAGCTCAGCCCGATCCCTGGGTTCTCCCCGGACACGCAGTATTCCCACCTGCCAATCTCTAGGCAGTGTTTGCTTTGGAGCTGGCCAGAGGCTAAATGTTTTACAGCTCTGAACTCTCACAATGACCATATGAGATCAGAAATTTATTTCCATTTTACAGATGGGAAAGCTGAGGCCCCTGAAAGCTAAGAAGACTGTTTGTTGGGGCCCTTAACACTAAGCTGGCTGCCCCCCTTCTCTCCTTGTCTTTCCTCATTCTCCATGAGGGTGAGAATAAGAATTAAGTGACTTGCTCAAGGTCATGCCAATGCTCATAACTGTCCGCCACGAGCCCTCCACTGGCAGCGGGCACCTCTCACCCCTGCCCTCTGACCGTGACCGTCCCCGCGCCGCAGCTGCATGGGGACCACTGCTCAGCAGCCGGCAAGGGTGAGAGGCCTCAAGGCTCCAAGCTCTGCTCTGCCGGCTCTAGTCAGTGACCTAATGCGGACAGTGGGAAACAGGGGGGGCGGCACGTGGGAGGGTGTTGGCCCTCCGGACAAAGGGAACACTATTAATGGTACGAACCACCTTGTCAAAGCCACAAATATTTTGTGGAGAAAAGCCACTGTGGGCTGCAGTGTGGGCCAAAATGCAAATGAGGGACTTGAGGGGAAAAGCTGGCTGGGGGGTGGGGGGGCACACACAGCACCAGGAGAATTTTTATGTCAGGGCAACAGATGTGACATCGCCTGTCTCTCCTCCCTTCTAGAACAGCCGTGGGGCCGCAGGGCTGGGGAGCTCCAGGGTCCCACGCGTGGCAGGGCTCTACAAGCATTTGCTGAATGAACACAGCCACAAAGAGAACCTCTTAAAGGAATGGATTTGGAAAAATCTTCAAAGAGGAAAAAAGGACAAGAGGAGGATAAGTGGGAAGTCTGGAGCGGGAAGAGGTGGGCTCAGGCAGGCACTGGGTCTTGCGGGGCCCTGGGTCTCAGCGGTGGGTACTCATCCATAGGATGAAGTCCCTGCAATTACTGCCCATGTATCCTTTCACATCTCCTCCGGGTTTCATAGGAACACCTGCAGCGTGAACTTAGAGAGTTCCCGTGAAGCATCAGGTCTGTCCACCTGCCTCGCCCCTGTTTAGAATAGTGTGTTGTCTCATTA
This sequence comes from Spilogale gracilis, assembly GCA_004023965.1. Classification (NCBI taxonomy): domain Eukaryota; kingdom Metazoa; phylum Chordata; class Mammalia; order Carnivora; family Mephitidae; genus Spilogale; species Spilogale gracilis. Next base: position 3,070 of record PITA01023140.1, read on the forward strand.
CCATGGCTGGGGGGGGGGGGATTAAAATCATTGAGATATTTTTAACCATGCCTTTTATCTATATAGCGCTCCACACGATGATAGCATTCGCTCGTTGCATTGATGGGCTTATCCTTTGAAGTAAGGAGGCAGAAAATGCTAGAAACTGGAAGATCTGCCCTTCACTCACCACCCTGCCTCTTTCCAGCTGCGAGACCCTGAAGAAGCCACTGAACTTCCCAGAGCCTTGGTTTCCCAGCTGGGAGAACGGGAGGCTAGACTTGGGCTGACCATCTTGTCAGGGAGATGGCTCGTTAATCCTCACTGATTAGTCAAGCATTTGCTGGGCAACAGCTGAGTGCCAGGGACAGTCCTGAGAGCTGGGGACACAGCAGGGACACGGCAGAAGCAGAGACAGATGGTGGACAAAGCACATGACAGCCGCACCTCCTTCCATGGACACAGGTAAGAGAAGTGACAGCACAGGGCCCCCAGGAGAACTTACGGCAAGACGCTCGACACGGTGGAGGGCAGCACCAGGGGCTTTAATGCCTGACTGCATTTTCACAGTCTGTGGTCTTGCCAGCAAGGTAATGGGTCACAAGGATTGTTATAAAGCCAGGAATGAAAAGGCTTTAGAGAAAAGGCGTAAAAGCAAGATCAAGAGCCAGGACCAGGAGCCCCCACTACACACGGAACAAAGTCCTGCCCTGTGCTGGCACTGCTGGCAATGAGTTATGGCTCTGGGCTCAGCCTTCCCACCCCAGGCCCGGCAGCTAAAGGGGTGTGATGTCTGAGCCAGTGTGATGACCAGTGTCCACTCCGGCTGGTCAGGGCTGGCACCCACGTGTGCTCAAACCCTTTGCTTTGGGCCCCTGAGTCGATGGGTAGGGTTCAAACCCATACCCTAATCTCTCCCCACAAGCCAGCAGCACAGGCTGCACCCTGAGTCTGCCTTCCCCACCCAAGCCGCCGCAGAAGGGCCAGTCTGGGGCTCTGGGGTCCACAGAAGTTTCCCTGACGAAGGCATAAGGAAGGGGAAGGCGATGTAGCTGCATGAACAGGAAAAGTGTGTTCTCAAGCAACAGCCTATACGAAGGCAGCTCCAGGGGAAAGGCACACAGCAGTGGCCCAGACAGCGAGTGGGAGGCGGCAGAGCCTTGAGGCCACGTGCAAGACCCTGGGATCCTAAGAGTGCTGGAAATGACGCAGGGGCGAGCCACGACCAGATGTGCGAACCACAGATGGCGCTCTGGCTGAGACAGGAGTGGCATGTGTGGGGGCCTCGGAGGATGGGGGGGGAGTGCCTGGTGTAAGCAAGCCCCCAGATGTGGTCGTGCCGCATCCCAGGGACACGTGTGCTGTGACTCCCTTCATCCTCTGTGACTTTCCTGTTCATCTTCTTTCTTTCTTTTTTTTAAGATTTTATTTCTTTCTTGAGAGAGCCAGTGAAACAGCATGAGCAGGGGTGGGGGTGGTGGATAGGGGCAGAGGGAGAGAGAGAAGCAGACTCCACCCTGAGCAGGGAGCCCAATGTGGAGCTCGATCCCAGGACCCTGGGATCCTGACCTGAACTGAAGGCAGATGCTCAGCTTCTGAGCCACCCAGGCATCCCATTCTGTTTCTTTTCTTCGCAGCGTCTTTGGATGAGCAGAATCTTACGACTTGGTGAAGCCCAGTTTATCAAGTCGCCCTTTTAGGGTTACTATTATTAATGTCCCATCTAAGAAATCTTTTCCTACTACAAGACCAGGAAGATACTCCCCGATGTTCTCTTCTAAAACTCACAGAATTCCCTTCACTCAATAATAAAAAGAAACGACCCAACCAAACCTGGGCGGAAGACTTGAAAGGGTATCTCACAAAAGAAGACGTTGAAATGACAGTCAAGTACTCAGCCTTATCGACCAATCAAGCAAGTGCAAGTCAAACCCACAATGAGATGACACCACACAACTACAGAGAGGCTGGAATTAAAAAGCTGGCCGTGACCGCACTACACATGCACTGGGCTGCCGAGGACCCAGACTCCCACCCCTGGTTAGGGGAGATGGACCCAAGGACAGCCACTCTAGAAAACAGCGTGGCGGTTCTTTATAAATTCAATGCATATCTACTCTGTGATGCAATCATTCCACTCGGAAGTTTTCATCCAAGAGGAAAAAAAACAAAAGCACGTGTCCACACAAAGGCTTGTACTCCGATGTCGCAGTAACTTGATTACATAGCAGTCCAAGACTGGGAATATCCAAATGCCAGCCGAGGATAAATGGATAAACAAATCGTTCTATGCACATACACAGAAACCTCCGTGACTGGACACAATGCAGCAGTAAAAAAGTACTGAGCTACTCACATAAGCAACAACACACGGATGAAACTCAGAAACATTAAGCCGAGTGAAGGAAGTCCGACACAAGAGTGTGGATGGCAGAAGTGGGCCATGTCTAGGAGTTCTGGAATAGGCAGAGTTAATCTACAGTGAGACAAAGCAGATCTGTGGTTGTCTGGGAAGGAGCCTGAGGGAGTGCTCTCTTGCTGGGAATGTGGATTACATGGGTATACACGTCATCAAAAAAAAGTGGACACTTTCCATCTGTAGGTCAAGTGTGCTCAGTGAAGTTTGCAGTTCTCCGCAGGGGGGAGGAGAATAAAAGTTGCTGGGTGTACGATCGGGGACAGAACGTCCACCCAGGTGATGGACGGAGTGTTGAACCACTATCTCGCACACCTGCAACAAATATAATCACACTGGATATTAACTAACTGGAATTAAAAGAAAAACTTGCAAGAAAAAAGTATGTTGGCTATTTTTAAAAATTTTTTGAGACATTTCTGTTTATTTATATTGAAATACACTTAACTTATAACATTGTGTAAAAGGGGCACAACAGGTTGATGTGATACAGTTATCTATTTTTTATTATTTTTTAAAAGATTTTATTTACTTATTTGATAGAGAGAGAGCACAAGAAGAGGGAACAGCAGATAGAGGGAGAAGCTGGCACCCGGCTGAGCCAGGAGCCCGATTCGGGTCTCCATCCCGGGACCCGGAGATCATGACCTGAGCCGAAGGCAGCCACCCGACCATGTGGTGAATTACGCTGACACCTTTACCTAGCCACCTCTTCTGGAGCTGGCATAAAGATCAGAAGGAGAGGCAAGGAAGAAAAGGGAGAGATGTGGGAGGCAGGCGGCAGGGAACCACAGCGTGATCTAACAGTGGGAGAGAAGAGAGAATGAATTCATTTCCTCCCTGTAGGTAATGTGCCTGTAAATATTCACAAACCACGCAAATTCTCTTAGCCTTCTCATTAAAGATAAATGCATAAATAAACCAGTCTACCCAGGGGCTCTGCACACAGGCTGTTGTGCCTGTCCTAGAATAGCAGGGTAACTATTTAGTTGCATCTCTCTCCTCCCCCCACAGTCCTAGAGGGTGTCCAGAAGTGGGTGCCCGGGAGACCAAGGACCAGGCTCAGCGGGGAGGTGGGGGGGGGGGTCATTCCAGAGTGGTAGTGGGTTTGCCTCCAAGACCGGGGAGTTGCCAACCCAGCGGCACAGAAGCCGGAACGGGTGGCATGGGCTTGGCCCGAACACCCCGTGGAAGGTCCCCAGGTCACACACACAGGGCGTCTGTGCTCCCAGTGGATCCCCTGCTAAGGAGAAAACAAATGGTTCTTAGAAATGCTAGAGATGTATGACCTACGGAGAAGGACAGAGAAGGTTCGAGACAGACTACATGAAGGCCAGTGTCCCCGGGCAGTGGGCCCCGTCAGGGTAGAAATCATGCATCCAGCAACAGGGCCCGTCCCAATAACCCACGGCTCCTTCTCAGCGTCTTCTGAGGGCGCAGAGGGCTGGGTAACAGCCAGGCGGTGGCAGGAAGGAGGCTCAAGGTGCGTGGGGCACTCTCCTTCCCCAGCTGAACAGGGCGAACTTGTGCAGCACCAAGAGGGAGCTTGGGCCCGAAGCTCAGTCCTGTCCACAGGCTCAGGGGATGAACCAAACACAGGGAAGCGTGGTTAGCCTGGACTGCCCCTAACTCACTCCCAGAATGACAGTGGCAAACCTCCTCAGAGCAGCTGCCCACCAAGGAGCTGGTTCGCTTTGAACTTCATGGCAGCCAGAGCAGGCAAGTGACTGTTTATCATGCCCACTGTACAGATGGGAAAACTGAGGCCCAGAGATATAGTCTCACAGGGAATGGGGGTGGAGTCAGGAGTCACACCGGACCTTCTGGCCCTGGGGTCTAGCCACAAAACCACCTGTGTTCGGAGGAAGGAGGTCAAGCGAAGTAGAAAGAAGCTGGGTGCGGGGGCTCGGGATCAGGGTCTGTTTGATATTTTGGGAGAAGGGAGGTTGTGTGTCATTTTTATATTTTAAAGATCTTATGTATTTATTTCTTTATTTGAGCAAGCAGAGAGAGGTGCACAGAGGGACAAGCAGGCTCCCTGTGGAGCACGGAGCCTAGTGTGGGGCTTGATCCCAGCACCCCGAGACCACACTCCAAGCTGAAATCAAGACTCAGACACCCAACCGACTGAGCCATCCAGGCGTCCCTGTGTGTGCCATTAAAATATATAAATGAGGTGCAACCCACCTGCAGCATTACCTCACTTCATCTCAACAGCAGCTCTGGAAGCAGAGCTTATTATGCCCATTTCGCAGATCCAGAAACTGAGACTCATGAAGCCTACTGGTCCTCTGGCAGACTGGGATTCGATCCTGGGCCAACTCATCACAGCCACCTCTGCCACCTTCAAGCCCAGCTCCTCCACTAGCAGCAGTGACTGGGACCTGGTCATTCACCTGGCGGTCCTCAATTTCCACATCCATAAAATGGTGCCTTCCTGAGCCCCACCCAGCCCAGGTGGCTGGGAAGAAAGAAAGAGACAGCAGCCAGTGAGAAGGGCCTCTGCAAAGCACCAGCCCCCACCTCAGGCTCTTAAGCCCAAGTACCAGCTGCAGAGAGAGGGCTGACATTTACAACAGCTAGACCCGATGCCCCCCAGGAGGCTCGGCTAGCAAAGAGATTCAATTATGGTCATTATGGTGCACTTAGGAAAACCAGGGAGCAGGCTAATACATTTTAGAAAGATCTGCAACAACAGAGGTTGAATCCAAACGGGTTTTCTACTTAACCCTCAGTTAAACAGAAAATCCATTTAACCACAAGGCAACACTGTCTTTCCACTCCACAGTCAATCACTTTGTATCTTACTGTCTGCCGTTTAGATGTATATTTTTATCACCCTTAAGCCGCCTTGGAATAAAAAATAAGTTCTTTGATGGAGAGAAAGATGTCAGAAACCTCTGTGGGTTTGAGCCCTGGATCAACACCCTCCAATCTGTTACCTCCTCGGACAAGGCAAGGAGGGATTCCTTATATTCATCACTGCCGAGACACTGCTGGTGGTCCTCCTCAGAAGCAGGTCCACGGCAGGGAGTGCTAATTCACACACACACACACACACACACACACACACACACACACACAGCCCGACAGAGAGCAAACTGAGCCTCTGCCATCACTGGAAGCTTCCAGAAAGAGGCTGGAGAAGGGATGTTCTTAGCGTGAACCACAGGGGCTGGATTCCTTGAGCTCCCAGGGGACTAATATTGATGGGACATACTTAAACCAAAAAAAATCCTTCATTGTCCACAGGAAGTTCCCATTAACTGGGAAGCCTGTGGCTTTATTTGTTACAAGCCCTATTAGCCACCGGTTCCAGGGGCCACGCAGCAGACCCGGGCAGTGGGAGTAAGCCGCCCTTCCGCAGCCAGCGAGGGGCCCCCAGGCCAGGGCTCAGGGAGGAGTCCACAGAGCTGCTCTGCAGCGGGGCGATGGGAGTGGGGCAAAAAATGCACGAAGCCCGACTGACCAGCTCTGAAGGTACCTCTGTGGACCATGGGCCTGGGTGGAAACAAAAGCAGGAAACAAATGGGCCTCTTGTCCTGCGGTGGGCAGGGGGACAGGATTCTGAATGATGTCTCTTCCCTCCTTTCCCAAGCTCTGTAACATTGCTTTATTGTCTTAACAATAACAGTGTGTGCACGCACACCAAGGCCTGGGCTTTTCTTATCTTTGGGAGTAATCAGGTTGTTCGATCAGATTTCAAGTTCCTTGAAATAAGCTGGGGAGGGCGGATTGAGAATTTTTCATCTCTGTATGGAAGAGGATGCTTAGTGAATGACGGAGGGAGGGAGAAGGGAAGGGGAAGAGAGGAGGGAAGCAGAGTGGGATGACTTCTAAGGGCCACAGGACCTCTCAAGGTGGGGGAACCAGCCCCAGGGGCTCTCCTCACTCTGCCTCTTGGGTGGGGAGACCCCTGGGGGGCTGGGTGCTGTTTGCACAGCCGGCAGCACAAAGCCCAGTCGGGGCTGAGGCCCCCTGCTTCCCAGCCCCCTTGCATTTACCCAGCACGGGGACCCACCGCAGCCGAATACCCTCTCTCACGGGACACACTTGCCTCTTGGTTCAAGTTCAATTTAAACAGATGTTGTGTTCCTAAGAAGCCCTGTCTTTGAAGTCCAGTAGAAAATCTCAGCTCCAAAGGGACATTTCCTACCTGAAAGGCTCTCCGGGGAGTCTCGGCAGAAATAAAAACCAAAAGCCCTGGATTTTTATCTCTTGGTATTTATGAGATTTTTCATTAGAACGGCTGCCTCTGCAGATTGCTCTGAGGAAAAGAAGCAGAAGGAGCGAGAAGGAAGGAGGGAGGGCAGGGATCCCACTGAGCAGGGCTGGACGCGTCCCCAGGAGGGATACAGCCACCAGGGAAACTGCCACCGGAAAGATGGAGCTTTCCAGAATACTCAAAGCCATACACAGCTGGTTCTCAGAACTCGATGAGCCGAATAGCTACCTGCTCAGGCTCTGCCCCGCCTCCTGCCTCAGCGTATCCTGGACGCGTGGAAGGCCTGTCTGCCCCCCTCCTGCCTGGGTATTACTGGGTCATATAGGCCCCAGCGTCCTCTCTCCTCCAGAACATTCTGTTCCCTCGCACCCCCTCCCAGCAACACCCTCTCGGAAAACAGCTCCCTACTGGTGCCCAGTGGAAGCAGCTGGGACAAGGTGTGGGTACTAGGAGACGAACTGTCGGACGGTATTTAAAAACCAACAGAAAATCAACCCAAAGCTGAGGATTTTAAACAATGTCAGTGATAAATCACTCTGAAAAAAGTCTTTGAAGTTCTATACAGCTACTGGAGTCGGTTTTGAGTTCCCTTCTTTCCCCAGCAATCTGACTACTTTCCATCCTTGTAACTTATCCCTCTGCATCCCCTTCACCTCTTTTGCCATCCCTCTCCCCATCCCCACTGGCCACTTCTGGTTTGTTCTCTAGATGCTTGAGTCTGTTGCTGTTTTTGTTTATTTGTTCGTTCATTTGTTTTTAGATTCCACGTGTAAGAGAGAACTTGTGCTGTTTGCTTTTCTTGGATTCCTTTTACTTAGCATAACGCCCTCTAAGTCTATCCATATTGTTGCAGAAGGCAAGAGTTTCTTGTTTTTGTTTTTTTTTTAAGATTTTATTCATTTATTTGACAGAGAGAAACACAGCCAGAGAGGGAACACAAGCAGGGGGAGTGAGAGAGGGAGAAGCAGGCTTCCCGCCTAGCAGGGAGCCAGATGTGGGACTCGATCCCAGGTCTCCGGGATCATGACCTGAGCCGAAGGCAGTCGCTCAACCAACTGAGCCACCTAGGCGCCCCCGAGCTTCTTGTTTTTATGGCTGGGTGATAATACATCACACACGCACACGCCCAGACACACACACACACACACACACACACACACACACACACACACACCCCACATCTTCTTTATCCATTCATCTGTCAATAGACATTTAGGTTGCCTCCCTATCTTGGTTATTGTCAACAAAGCTGCTGTGAACACAGGGTCACAGATATCTCTCTGTTTTTGTATTCTTTGGGTCAATACCCAGTACAGAAATTACTGGATCACATGGTATTTCTATTAATAATTTTCTGAGGAATCTCCCAAGTGTTTTCCAGAACAGCTGCCCCAGTTTGCATCCCCCCAACAGTGCATAAGGGTTCCTTTTCCTCCACATCCTCGCCAACCCTTGTTGTTTCTTGTCTTTCTGATGCTATAGCCATTCAGACTGGTTGTGAGCTGATGTCTCACTGTGGTTGGGATTTGCGTTTCCTGGATGATGAGTGAGGCTGAGCATCTTTTCATGTGTCCACTGGCCATCCGCATGTCTTCTTCGGAAAAATGCCTTATTCAGTTTCTCTGCCCTTGTTTTAATCAGAGTATTTGTTTCTCTGGTGTTCATTCTTATAAATTCTTTCTGTATTTTTGATATTAACCCTTTATCAAATATATTATTTGGAAATACCTTTTCTCATTCTGGAGGTTGCCTTGTTGTTTTAGTAATGATTTTCTTTGCTGTGTAAAAAAAGCTTTGTTAATTTTTTTGTAGGCCCAACAGTTGCTTTTGTTTCTGTTTCCCCTGCCTGAGGACAGAGACCCATAAAAAAAGTTGCTAAGGCCAATATCAGAGAGATTACTGCCTGTGTTTTCTTTGACCTTTATGGTTTCAGGTCTCACCTTGAGGTCTTGAATCCATTTTGAATGTATTTTTGTATACAGTATTAGAAAGTGGCCTGATTTCATGCTTTTGCATGTGGCCATCCAGTTTTTGCAACACCATTGTTGAAGACACTGTCTTTTCCCCATCGTATATTCTTGCCTCCTTTGTCATAGAGTAATTAAGCATATGAGTGTGGGTTTATTGTCGGGCTCTCTATTCTTTCTTTAATTTCTATTTTTTATTTAATTCAACTTATTAACAGCTAGTGTATTATTAGTTTCAGAGGTAGAGTTCAGTGATTCATTAGTTGTATATAACACCCAGGGCTCATACATAACGTGTCCTGCTTAATGCCCATCACCCAGTGACCCCATCCCCCTACTCCCCTCCTCTCCAGCAATCCTCAGTTTGTTTCCTGTGATTAAGAATCTTTGATGATTTGTCTCCCTCTCTGATCTCCTCTTGTTTTATTTTTTCCCTCCCTTTCCCTATGTTCCTCTGTTTTGTTTCTTAAATTCCACATCTGAGTGAAATCGTATGATAATTTTTTCTCTGACTGACTTATTTCGCTTAGCTTAATACCCTCTATCTCCATCCATGCCATTGCAAATGGCAAGGTTTTTGATGGCTGAGTAATATTCCATTGTGTGGACAGATTAGATAGATGATAGATAGATACAGATAAGATAGCTAGGTAGACAGATAGATTGGCAGATACCACACCTACTTTATACATTCATCTACTGATGGACATCTGGACTCTTTCCACAGTTTGGCTATTATGAACACTGCTGCTATAAACATTGGGGTGCGTGTGCCCCTTCGGATCACTACATTTGTATCTTTAGGGTAGATACCCAGTAGTGTGATTGGTGGGTTATAGGGTAGCTCTATTTTCACCTTTTTGAGGAATCTCCATACTGTTTTCCAGAGTGGCTGCACCAGCTTGCATTCCCACCAACAGTGTAGGAGGGTTCCCCTTTCTCTGCATCCTTGCCAATTTCTGTCATTTCCTGACTCATTAATTTTAGCCATTCTGACTGGTGTGAGGTGGTGTCTCACTGAGGTTCTGATTTGTATTTCCCTGATGCTGAGTGAGGTTGAGCACTTTTTTCATGCATCTGTTGGCCATTTGTATGACTTCTTTGGAGAAACGTCTATCCATGTTTTCTGCTCATTTCTTGACTGGATTATTTATTCTTTAGGTGTTGAATTGAAACGTTCTTTGTAGATTTTGGATACTTTGGGCTCTCTACTCTGTCCCATTGATCTATTTGTCTATTTTTGTGCCAGTAGCATATTTTTTTGATTACAGCTTTGAAGTATATCTTGAAATCTGTGATTATAATGACTCCAGCTTTGTTCTTCCTTAAGATTCCTTTGGCCATTCAGGGTCTTTTGTGGTTCCGTACAAATTTTAGGATTATTTGTTCTAGTTCTGTGTAAAATACTATTGATATTTTGATAGGGAATGCATTAAATTTGTAGACTGCCTTGGGTAGTACAGACATTTTAACAATATTAATTATACCAATCCATGAGTATGGTATATCTTTCCATTTGTTTGTGTCACCTTCACTCTCTTCCATTAATGTCTTAGAGTTTCAACACTGTGTTTACATGGAAGTTAGTTCAAAGAACAGCACTTATAGAGCCAGACCCAAGACAGCTGATTCTGCTAAGCACGTTTATTTCAAGAATAAGGATTCAGAATCTCTGGAGTTTTCACCTCCAGCCTTTATGCCATAGATAATCTAGTCTCCCATGTAAACAGTAGGTTTGAACTAAGCAATGAGAGTGCAGTGATTGGGAGAATGAAGACGAAGAAACTGGATCCATCACCAAAGCTGCCATGTCTGCACAGGTCATCCTCCGAACCGTGTGGAGTTCACTCTTCTGGAACTTTCCTTGAGTATGTCCTTCTTTTTTCAAAATACCCATTAATGTAAATAAAAAGTGTAAACCCATTACCTTTTCCTTTTTTGTGTGGTAATGTTTGTCAGCTGGCCTGGTTATGTATTTCCTACCTACCTTTCCTGCTAAGAGGAAAGTTTCACTTTCTGTTTCTTGTCTGGCCATTATGAGAATTAATTTTATTTCATTGTTATTACCAAAAATAATTTTGTGGCCTACAGGAGGCAAGTTCCAAAAAAATCACCTTCCTTGAGTGTCAAATACCCAGCTGCAGCTGTTGTGTTTTACATCAGGCACCAAGAGCTTTATGGTGCTTTCCTTCAGAGCAGGCACAATGCCCTGGGCTTGCTCTGAGAGCTGCCATCTCTCCCTCATTCCATGCCACTCAACAGCTCCCACCACACTGCGAAAATAAGATCCATCTCTCCTACTGGAGATGGATATCCATCAGTGGGCAACTTCCCCAGGTCCCCAAAGACCCTGCATTCCCCCATCATCTTCTCCACCTACACTCACTCCCCAGATGATCTCACTAAGGCCTGGGGTTTGAAATACTCTCTATAATAAACTATGACTTCCAAATTTGTCTGCCCAACCCTGATGTCACCTTGAACTCCAGGTTTGTATCCCCATCCACATTCTTGCCACATTCATTTGGATGGCTAATAAATGCTTCAACTTAAAATGCCTCAAAACAGAAGTCGGTATGTTCTCTCTCTCACTCCAACCAAAACCTAGCCCACCCAAGGCTCCCATCTAGAGGCACAAACTCTATGGTTATCCTTGACTCCTCACTCACCCCATTCAACCCATCATTGGCTCTGTCACCTCTACTTTCAAAATATATCCTGAATGTTTGGCTTCTCAGCACCTCCACTACCATTTTGTCTTTCCAGACCACTTCCTCTCATGCCTGGATTCTAACATCAGCCTCCACTCTGGCCTCCCCGTCCCCTACGGCCTGTTCTCCACCCCCAGCCAGGGTGACCTTGGTAACATGTCACTTTCATCCCATCTCTTCTGTGCTAACTGGCTTCCCACCACACTTGGGATCAAAATGCAAAGGCCTCACGCTGCCAGGGGTTCCTCTGCTTCCACTCCAGCCTCTCTCCAGCATGCTGACCTCCTTGCTGCTGCTCCAACAAGTCAGCCGCCTACCTGCTGTTCTGTTCACCGGGAAGGCTTGTCCCCAGACGCAAGTCAAGGCTTCACTGTGTTAAGGTCTCTGCTCAGATGACATTGATGAGGAAGGCCTTCCCAGGGCCCCTTACCTGAAACAGCAAACCCCTGGCCACTCTGTCCCCTCCTGCATCTCATACCGCCTGATGTGCAGTTTATTTGGTCTCTCTTTCTCCCCAAATAGAAGGGAAGCAGCATGAGGATGGAGACTTTCGCTGTTTTGTTCCCTATGATCTTCTCAGCATGTAGAGCAGTACCAGGTACACGACAGGGGCTGAACATGCATTTGTTGAGTCAATGAATGTGGGCTCACATTGGATATTTGCCTTCAGACTAACTCTGGGCTAGGGATTATTATCACCATGCCCATTCTGCAGATCTGGAAGCTCAGAATCAGAGAACAGAGGGATGTACTCTTACCATCCCTCAGAAAGTGACAGATCTACAATCAAAACATGGGCTCCTGAGAAGAGGAAATCAATAGAGAAAATCAACAAAACCAAGAGCTGGTTCTTTGAGAAGATTGATAAAATTGACAAGCCTCTAGCCAGGCTGACTAAGAAAAAAAGAGAGAAGACACAAATTACCAATATCAAAACTGAAAGAGGGGGACATCACCATAGTTCCCATGAACATTAGGAGGATAAGAAAAGAAAACAATTACTAATTCTAGGTCCATAAATTTGATAACGTGGGTGAAATAGACCAAGTCCTGGAAAGACACAATCTGCCCAAACTCATACAAGAAGAGACAACTTAATAGGCCAGGATCTATTAAATAGATTGAATCAGTAACGAATAACCTTGTGAAACAGGACACAGGCCAGATCCACCAGTGAGTTCTACCAAATGTATAAGAAGGACATGTACTAATTCTCAAAAACCTCTTCCAGAAGAGACAAGCAGGGGGAATGCATTCTAACTCAATCTATGAAACCAACAGTAACCTAATACCAAATCCAGACAAAGAAAAGAAACCTGTGAACCTAAACCTAGGTGCCAATGTTTAGGGCAGCTCTATTCTTCACTTGGAAGCAACCGAGATGTCCTTCAACAGGTGAATGGATAAAGAAACTGTGGGTACATCCAGATATTGAAATATTATTCAGTGTGAAAATCCCAACACCTGCTATAGCATGGATGAACATCAAAGACATTATGTGAAGCGAAATAAGCCAAGGACACACACACATGGACACACACGTGCGCGCACACACACACACACACACCTGCACACACACAAAACAACCCCAAAACACAAATAGCATATCATTCCATTTATATAGGTACTCAGAGGACTCAGAACCACAGAGAAAGGAAGAAGGAGGGCGGTTGCCAGGGGCTGGGAGGAAAGGGGAGTGGGGAGTTAGTGTTTTATGGGTAGTTTCAGTTGCACAACATGAAAGGAGTTAAGGGGATGGACGTGGGGATGGCCGCACAACAATGTGCACATATTTAATACCTCTGAATTGTACACTTAAAGATGGTGAAAGCAGTAATTATATGTTATATACATTTTACCAAAATAAAAAATACTTGGGGGAAAATTAGCGATCGAGTCATGAGAAGACATGGAGGGAGCTTAAAGGCATATTTCTTTTTTTTTTTTTTTAGGATTTATTTATTTGAGAGCGCACACTACTGCAATTAAGTAACCCCCAAAGTGGGAAGGGGCAGAGGGAGTGGGAGAGAATCCTCTAGCAGACTCCCTGCTGAGCAGAGAGCCGGATGTGGGGCTTGATCTCAGCACCCTGAGATCACAACCTGAGTCAAAATCAAGAGTTGGACACTTAACTGACTGAGCCATCCAGGTGCTCTTTAAATGCATTTTTCAAGTGAAAAAAGCCATTCTGAAAATGCTGTATACCATATGATTCCAACTATAGCACATTCTAGAAAAGGCAAAACTATGGAGACAGTTAAAAGATCCGTAGCTTAGTGGGGAAGGAGGGATGAACTGGTAGAGCGCAGAGGATCTGTAGGCAGTGAAATTCTGTAGGACACAATCGTGGTGAGTACATGTCATTATACATTTGTCCAAACTCACACAATGAAGGCATGCCCCCAGCAGTGAACTGGAATGCAAACTACAGGCTTCAGTGATAATAACGTGTCAATGGGGCTTCTGTGGTGTGGGCTGTCAATAGTGAGAAGCCATAGGTGAGTGAAGACAGGGGGAATGTGAGAACTCTCTGCACTTTCCCTCAATTTTGCTGTGAACCTCAAACTGCTCTAGAAAATAAAGTCTATTTAAAACAACAACAAAAAAAAAGGTTTCAGGGTTCAGAGCTTGCTCTCCTTCCTTTATCCCACAGTATCTTTCTATCCTATCAGAACCCTGCCCAGACTCCAGGGAGGGAGACACCTTGGCAACCCCCAAGACCCAGGGGGAGGACCTCACTCATTTCTTTTCACTTTAGCAGCTCTGGGTGGGTCATTAAACCAAACCCGAGCTAATAGAGCAGCACTGCCGGCTGGTCTGAGCTTTTCCCTTTACTTTTAGGCTATTAATGACAATATATTATTTTACACTCTTAACTAATAAAGGAGGCAGCCGGGCACAGCGGAATGATCACCACATGCAGTGGGAAGAAGAATGACATACCTAACAGCTCTGTGACCTTGAGCTAGTCACTTTCCCTCTCTGTTGCTGACCGGCATCTGCTAACGGTGTTCCTACTCCTCCCTCTTCGCCACACCTGGCCATTTGAAAGTGCTTCAGCTGCGATTCACAGTGTGAATACAGGTCATTATGAAAACAACAACAACAATAATAAAGCCTCTAAAGGGCAAGTTCTACTCAGTTTCAGGGAAGGAGCAGAAAAGCAATGATTTGCTCTATCTTTAGATGAGGAAAATGAAGACTTATTAGGACCTCTCCAAGACGTCGAGGAGTAGTCACCGCACAGAACCAACAGGTGTGTCTGGCCTCGCTCTCACAGCCAACCATGTCAGGGACAGAACGGCTCCCGGGGAGAAGCTCCCCAGGCTTTGTCTCCTACCAGGGACAAGGCTGCGTCTGGCCCTAGGATGAACCTTCTTGTGTAAATTTAAAACACTTGAAAAAGAAAGGAAGGAAAAGGTTGGGGATGGAAAGTATCCAAGAGAGCAGAAAAAGACCAGGTTGCTGTCGGGACTTATATATGGACACAGGGCTGGTGTGAGGCCAGAGTGAGCAGAAAATGGGGTGGTGAGAACCTGTCGTCCTGCCCCCTCACACATGTGTCCCAGCCAGAGCATGACGGGGAAGCCAGGAGGGAGAGGAGGCCCGAGGCTGGGGCCCCATCCAGCACCCCATAATGATGCCCACCTTTTCTGGAATATTGCCTCCTTCCCGGGTGACGGGCTACACACCTAATATTCACCACCTCATTTAATCTTGAATATGATGCCTGTAATCTCAATGGCCGTCTTCGTATAATAGGAGACTGAATGGAGTTCATCTGCCTGTGCTCATAAGTAGCTGAACAGTAGCCCCGAGGTTCATCTAGGGCCAAAGCTATGCTCTCCCTCCTGCATGAAACTGCCCCCTGATTTATAGATACTAGGCAGAAAATGATGTATACAGCAAGAGAGAAGCTCTTTTCTACTGGCCAACAAAAAGATGAGAGCTTGAATCCAACCAGAACGTGGGAATCATTGGACCCCATGCCGTGTGGGCTGCATGAACAGAAGTATAAGGTCTGGATTGAGGGAGGTACTAGTTCCACCCATCTTGGCTGGGGGCTGAACACGGCCGGAGCTCTGGCCTTGGCTCGGAGGGTTGAACTGTGAAAATGGCTAGTTTAGGCTACAGTCCCGCAGAGGAGGGTCAAGAGAACAGGAAGTCAGGAGTGCTCCAAGACCCACATCCTCAGAGGGAGGCAGAGGTAGCAATGACCTTTCAGCAGCAAAAGGTAAAGTGTGTGAAGTGGGAATGCCAGAGAGTAGCCTGGAGGGGAGGGGGGCGATGCCTCTTCTCTGCAGGCAAGCAAACAGAGGGTACAAGAAAATACATTTCAACTCAGCAGAATAAGACTCTTGAACCTGTCACAGCCCGCCCAGGGCAGCCCAAGGCAGCTTAGGCTGCAGTGGAGGTCAAGCGCCCCCAGTCTGCAGAGAAAGGGGGGCAGGAAACTGATAACTATTTGCCTGGTCCCATGGGGTAGAGATTCTGCCAAGCATTTGCCTTCAAGCCCCTCCCAGCCTTTGCAGAACTGACCTATTGACCCTCACTCAACCCTCTGCACCAGGGGTAGAAGGTATTGATCCACTTCATAGAGGCAATGAGGGGCTTAGTGATGTCATACAACATGCCCGAGGTCACACAAGGGAGCAGAGCTCTGACCAGGACCCAGGTCTTGCTCCAAATCATCCTGCGGATAGGTAAGAGGTTCACCAACCTCAGCTGGGCCACTGGCTTCTACGCTCACCTTTGGCACCTCCAAGGTCCTTCCAGGATTGAGGAGCATCAGAACATCCCCCTTACTGACTTCTCTCAATTCCATCATGATCTCTTTACCCCAATAACCACAGCTTTACTTCAGGGTGGCATCCTCTATATTTTGCAGTGTCCTAGATCATTCTGAAGTCTCCCAACTGCCCTTACCTTCCTCTTAAAATTCAAGGATATTAGGAGGTACCATAGAATTGCCAGGGAGCTTTAGAATAGACTAGGGCTCCTCCAAAAGTTACACAGAAAGCTATAAGAATCAAAACAGCATGGCATAGCCTTAAGAATACACACATAGACCAATGGAACAGAACTGAGAGCCCAGAAACAAACCTAGACCCCGTGGAAGGTTGATTTTCAGTAAGACCACCAAGACTGTTCAATGGGAAAAGAGCAGTCCTTTCAACAAGCAGTGCTGAAGAACTGGTAACCACGTGCCGAGAAATGAAGCTGGGTCCCTACCTCACACCGTATACACGTCACCTCAAAATGGATGTGTGACCTACATAAAAGAGCTAAAAACCATAAAACTCCTCAAAGAAAACAAAGGGGTAAATCTTTATGACCTTGGATTTGGCCATGGACTTTTTAGGTATGACACTCAAAAGCATGAGCAACAAAAGAAAAAGGAGATAACCTGGAACCCGGGTGCAGGTTCTCTGGGCAGCCAGGCTTCTCTCAACACGTCCCCGCCACCTGCTTCTTGCTGTCAGATCTCAGGAGGAGGAAGATCCCCACGCTTCCCAGAAACTGCCCTCACTAGCTCGCTCAGCCTGCTGCAGAGGGCTGGCTGGGGAGATTACAAACATCAAGGGACTTCCCTTTCTCCCTGAGCTCTGAATTCCATGCAAGGCGGGTGGAGAACGCAGGAGGAGGGCCACCATGAGTGTCACGGTGTGACGCCATGAATCCTGTGGGGGGCCTTGTGGGTGCTCTGGGGAGTCACACTGGCTGTACGGGTGCTGTCACTGGCAACCTGGGAAGCCACTGGGGTGCGGCAGGGTGTGGCTGGAGACCTCGTAGGTGTGTAGAAGGGTGCCCGTCACATGGGGGAGCTTTGGGGGCACTCTGAGTGCTGTGGCCAACATGCTGTCCTTGGGACAGAAGCCCTGTGTTTAGGTCCCAGTCTGACTGCTTTCTGGATGCGAAACCTAGAACAATTTCCAACTTTCTCTGAATCCCAGCTATCCTCACCTATAAAAAACTTATTAATACCTGCACCTTGTGGTGTGGGGACGATCAGCAATTATGTAAAGAAAGGGTCCAGTAAATGTCAGGAGTGAAGTGTAAACCACGGGATAAAGGCTCAGGAAGAACTGTTCACACTCAAGGTGGCCCCACACCTCAGGGTGTCAGCTCGGAGAGCTGACACAACCCAGGCCCCCCTCTCGGCCCTTTTTTAGACCATGCACCCGCCGAAAGAGGTATGTGTCTCCACGGTAACCTCCTTATTTGGTCACAAACACCGGGCTCCTCCATCCCAAGAGCCCGAGCCTCTTCCAAAGGGGTCACCTTGGGAGGACATGTGATCCCAGGGGGCTTCCCACGAGGGTCCTCCCCTCACAGCCACCCAGTGAGGTGCCTGCTGCTATGTGCTCATTTAGTAGATGAGAAATCAGAGGCTCTGGGTACCAAAGCACTCACCCGGAGTCAAATCGCTTCAGAAGAGCAGAGAGGGGACCCGGCCCCCCGCAGCCTGGCCCCCCAAAGCCCAGCAGACATACCCACAACAGCACATGCCATCTGCCTCCCGCTGATGGTCGAGGACTTGGCACTGGTCTGCCTCCTAGCTAACAAGCGGGGAGAGGGGGGCACAAGGTAACCCTCCTGCAGGCGAGCCAAGAACAAAACCCCCTCACTGCTTTTCTCTGTGCTTAAAGGGATTCCTGCCTCTCGTACACCGAGGCCCATGGTTTCCCCAATCGAGAAACATCCCCAGCAGAAAAGTTCTGGGGAAGTTAAGCTTTTCCGGACTTGCTTCAGTGCCTTCCCCTGATTAAGGAAAGCGTGCGAGATCCTGGCTCTGTGATAAGGCAGTGGCTTCCTGTGGGGAGCAGGGCCGGCTGCCAGGAGGCGGCCGGGGAGATGCCAGGCAGCCGACACGGTGGGGTGAGCCTCACGCCCCTGCACCACTGTCGGGGTTCCGCAGGCACCGTGCCTCGGGTTCCGGCCTGAGACATCCCAGCCCGCTGGCAGCACACTCCAAAAATGAGAGGAGGAGAGGGTATCAGATTGGTGACAGGGAAAGCGGCCCAGTGCGTCCCAACCATGGTGCCAGAGGCAGCTAGAACAATGAATGCCATCGCATGGCGGGGTGTGGCACCCCACAGTGTGTATACCCCATCGACCCTCACACCAGCAGTCTTGGGGTGGGAAGGTGGGGAGAGTGGGAAGGGAAGGGTCTGTACCTCCCTCATCTCATCTCCTCAGAATAACCCCACGGTAGTGTTATGCTCCTATTTTAGAGATCAAAAAACCAAGATCTGCAGAGACGTCACGAAGAACCCCAAGTTTCAAAGCTAAAAGTCTAGGATTAGGGAACAAATCATTTTTATGTTCTTTCAAGCAATGTGATTTCAAGAGGTGATCTGGCTGAAAACATATGGTTTATCTTAAGATTCAAGTCACAAAGTCCCTGGAAGAAAAATACACAAGAATTGCCATTCAGACAGGGCTTCAAAATGCCACCGTATCTCATTCGCCGCTGTGTGACCTTGAGTAAGTCACTTAACATCTCTGAGGCCCAGTTCTCTCCTCTCTAAGGTGGAGATGATTGTGCCACCAAGACCACGGGGCCGTTAAGAGGACTGAATGGCCTGTGCGGGGCCTGGGCCTAGCACAGCGCCTGGCTTGCAGAAGACCTTAGTGCTCGTTGATCCAATGCCTCCCACCAGCCGGGGCTCAAACTCAATCTGTCTGCCTCTCGGACTCTGTGCTCTTTCCACCGAGGGTCTGAGGCAGCCTTCGGCCAGGACTGTCACTCAAATCTCCTCAGAGCTTCCAAATGTTGCTTCTCCCCACAGCCTTCCCCAAGCGCCCACTGCCTCTCCGTTTCCCTGGTGCCTCGCCGCACCCATCACTTCCTCTGGTTCAGCCTGGGGCTGGGAACCTCTGAAACTGAGGCCATGAGGCCTGGGACAAAGATTCAAGTCAATGCTGCCCATTCTACCTGTGGGAAAATAAGGCCCCGTGAAAGAAATGGCTTCTAAGGACCCTTAAGGCACAGCGGTGGTACAGACTGGGCCAGAGGACAGACATCCTGACTCTCCATTCAGGAACCTTCTACAAGGCTGCGCAGCCCATTACCAGTCCTGGGACTGTGGACAGCCCAAGAAGCTTCCAGAACCCAAGAAGCAAACCAAGACTTTTCCATTCTCATTTCCATTCTGGAATGTGAACTGTATCCAAAAGAGACTCCTGAGATGGAGGGTGGGGGAGTCATTCCAGAAAGACCTTTTCTCCTCACAATCCCAAGACTGTGTTGGGTGTGGAAGTGGGGAGAGAGGAAGCACTCTGTCTTCCCTGGGCGGGCTCATTGACTCTGATGCTTCAACCCTCACTTTCTGGACCGACCCTGAGGAGCCACCATGACGGGCGGCCCGCTCAGGGGGCAGCCGCCAGCCCCGGTGACACCCCACCTGGGCACCAGCCTCTCTGTCCTCACACCTCACCTGTGCTCCCAACCCTGAAGAAATGTCTGGGGTGGGGCAAGAGGGAAGCTGGCCTTCGCTTGCCCTGAGCTCTGGCAGCAGCTGAAAGCTCTATTACTTGGCAACAGAAGGTTTGTTGAGCGGAAGAGAAGAAGCGAGAACATCAGGCTCTCATTTGAATAAGATGCCGCCATGTTGTGGCCAAATCATACCTCTTTCACCTGGCGTCGGCTCCTTCCAGGACAGTGAGGATTCTCTTGAGGTGTCTTTCTGATGGCTTCAGGATAAACTCTAGAAGGAGAAGAGAGAGACATAAATTTTAAAAAGGCAACAGCTACTGGACAGCCAGAAAGACCCAAGCACCCAGCCCCACGGAGGCTTCCAGGGGGTGTCCCCGGAGCCTACGGACTGGCACGTATTTTCAGTTTTCCAAAATTGGCGCAGGAGCCTGTATAGTGCGGCGTGGTGACGTCATGCGTGCTAATCACAACATCACGGCACACATCTTTGCTTCTGGCTGGACCATTATCACCTCGTCGTGGAAACTCCACTCTCCTCAGGTGGAAAAAAAAGGTTTTGTGAGTAATGGTGAAAATGCAAAGGAGAATTAATCATGGCTTAATGAATGCAGGCTCTGGAGGCAGACCAGCATTTTCCAGATCTGGGATCCATGAAGAGATAAATTAAGAAGAGGAGAGGTCTCTGGTAGTGAAAAAAAAAAACAACTCAGCCCCAGAGTGCAGGCCAGAAGCCCAGCGTCTCCCCCACCTCCTCTCCATCCGTTTGATGGAGAGCCCCCACAACCCGGGGTCACAGGAGAAGGATCAAATTCGCCACATCCAGGCCACATACCTGCCAGGCCAGGCGGAGGCCAGCCCTGGGGGACCGGCTTGTTCACATGCACAGCCGAGGAACAAAAGCGCAGAGCTGACAGCACAGATGGGACAGCCGAGTCCCCTGACCCCCAAACCTCCCGGACTCCCACCCTCCAGGTCCAGACGCACAGTAGAAGCCCCGGTCAAGTTTCACGTTGTCTCAGATGTTGATGTCGACAATCCCATGAGACAGTATCCCAGCTTTGGGGATGAGGGCCACGAACCCAAAGGAGTCAAATAACTTGCCCGAGGTCGTAATGGTGAAATGGGGCAGAGCCGGGACCAGAAGGCCGGTCTGTGGGAGGTCCAACCAGGTGTCAGTACCACGTCCACGGCAGGGGCAGGGAGAGGTGGGCACGAGAGCAAGGAGTTCCAGGTCTGCTCTACGGATCCTAGCTCAATGCCCGCTGAGCAGAGAAGAGCCTCTCAGGACTCTCTGCAAACTGATGGGGAACAGGGCCTGGCCAGAGGACGTGACCCCAGCTGACTATCTTTGCCTCCAAAGTCCACCCAGGGAAATTCAAGTATCACGGGGCAGACCAAGGCTACAACCAAAGGAATTCATGATATATATACATATACACATACCCATATCCATCCCGAGACAAAGACATACACGTACGGACAGGGTACGGAGCTCTGTGGACAGAACTTGGATTGTAACTACAAAAGCGAACGTCTTCCTTAACCAACCATTGTATGTCACAGAACCATTGCAAAATCTTTGTGACATGATCCTCTAGGCTTTCTTCTGTGCAACCATTTACGTGCCTGTGTGAGTGTGCATGGAGATGCTGTGACTCCTCACACAAGTGGGATCCTACCCCGCACGTTCTGCATCCCCAGCGGGCGGTTGCTATGATGTCTACCCATGGATCTGAGAATATATGGCCCTTCCAGAATCTTCCACCTCCTTGTAGGTGTGGACCATCATTTACTCAGCTCTCTCACCTTAGAAACGCAGGGTATTTCCATTCCCAGGCACAGCAACCTCGCTGCCACCATCCCCTTCCCACTTACATCACCACGTGGGAATGTTCAAGCAAGTCCACAGCCCGGATGCCCGGAAGGGAAACTCTGCACAGTCCACGTTTGAATAGCTTCTGAAAAACCTCTTTCCCCAAACAGTCGAGCAATTCCCCCCAAAGAGGACAGAAGGAGACCCCTTTTCTTGGATGTAAACTTACACCGTGGGCTCTTCTGCCTGCTGAGTTGTCTTTCTGGTCACCTTCCAGTAGCCTGGAAGGCCAAGTCCCCGGGACAAAGGGAAACGTTTATCTCTCGGCTCAAGCAAGGCGGCCACCGCTCCACTGCCTGGGGACATGTCTGAGGAACTTGGGCCCACCTGAGCCGGGAACTACATTTATAGGCTTGGAGATGATAATGAGCTTTTATGAGCTTGGGGGACCATGAGGAACACGTACGAATGTCAAGCGTGTCCATCAGCCACACAGCCTGGGTGAATGTCACACATTAACGAAATTAAAGGCTGCAGCCACATCGGGAAGGAGCTGCGGGCGGTGTGTCGGGTGGTGTAGGCTGGGCCTGTCAATAATAAAATTACTTTCCAGGCTTTGCACTCCTGAGCCTAAAGCTGTCTCCCGTCTTCGATGGAACTCCGCCTCGCTGCGGCCTGAGAGATTAGTTTATTCCCGGTGTGCCAGGAAAGGCAAAATCCAGCACTAATCCTAATTCCCATTTAAGCAAATCTGCATGATGTGAAGGAAACCAGCTGGGCTCAGAATTTCTTCCCCCCTTCCCCTGAGATCTCTTCCAGCCCTCTCTTCTCCAGGCAGGGGGAGTGGGGGGTCGCCACAGATGGCAGAGCGGGAGCCCTCCTGGGAGCGGGAAAAGAATCCCAGGGTTTAGGGCCAAGAGGAGGAGACGCCTGAGTAGCAATAGGCTGCTTCGGAAGAAGGCGGGCTGGGAGACGGTGCTCACCACTGACCCGGCTGTCTCTGGCTGTGGGAAGGAAAAACCACCACCCTTCCAGCGCCTGAGCCCGCCTCTGAGGAGCTCTGTCACTGTGAGCATGTGACCTCCCTGCTTCAGGCCTCAGCTCCTGGTCCGGGAAGCCACTGACAAGAGCTAATAGCTCACAAGGTGTTGTGAGGGTCACAGGGAAGCTGGACAGACAAGACCCCGGACAGACAGGACCCTGGACAGCCTGGAACAACACTTAAATTAAGACTCATGGGGTGATAAGGGCACCATTATTTGACGGCCTTGCTTGGTGAACTATGACACGGCACCTTGTGTAGGATGCCTCCTGGTTTGGGAGACCTTAAAACAGAAAAAAATAAAATAAAGGATCCAAATCCAAGAAATAGAGGAAGCGCTCAATCAAGGGCAGGGAACGTGAGGCCTAGATGCCAAGTTCTCCTGTTGTCTAAGTTCTAGCTCCAAACTTTGATCTTCTTCTTCCTTCCGAACAAAGCAAAGCTGTCCTGTGTGTGGGAAACCAGCACTCGATCTGTAAGAGAAATGCTGAGCATGTACTTCACCGTCCTGGATGAGACCCAGCCAAGAGGTTGGCGTTTCCCGCTCTAGTTTTAAACCGAAACAGATCACCCAGACCCAGAGGCACGCGTGCCACGAGGACACAGTCTCCTCGAGTCTCCACAAACCCAGCACCCAGATCACAGACTCCTTTCTGGTTTCCCAGCCATCATTTCTCTACCATCTCATGTGCCCCAAGTCACCTGTGACCCTCCCCTCCGTGGCCCCTGCCTGTCCCTGCCCAGGCTGAGCCTTAACATTGCCCATCAGCTTGCCGCAAACGGGCTCCTGGCTGCTCCACTAGATGGTTCCCTCCAAACTGCGCCCCCCTCCGCGGTCAGACTGAGCCCAGAGATGTGTCTTTCTCTTGTGTCAGTGGGTCCCCTGGCTTCCCTGTGCCCACACACAGGCCTTTGATCATCTAAGCCCCACTGTCTTTTCCAGGTGGCCTTCGGGTCCTCAATTGCACAGACCCCGCAGTCAAACTGAACTCACGGGGACCCACACGTCACCACCTCCCTCCCCCTCTGCCCCAACAGGCTTGGCCCTATGTCACTGCTGCTCATTCTGCCCAGCAGTCCCTTCTTCCTTTCCTAACCTTGAACTCTACCTCTCCTCTCACTCTCCAAAACCCCCGGCAAACTCCTCCTCATCCTTCAAAACCTTCCTTCAACATCTCCTCTGAGAAACTCCCCAGACCTGCACAGGCACGATCACTCACTGTTCTCTGGACTTGGCGAACAATTTGGGTGTCTCGGTGGTCAGGTCAGCATCATGGCACAATATGTGCTTTGTTCCGTTGTGATTTTCTCATCTACCAGACTCTTGAGTCACTCAAGGACAGAGCTGGTCTCTTACTGCCTCTGTGGTCTCAGTTCCTGATTCAGCAAATAGAGCTGGATGGATAGATAGCTGCTAGGAGAGATGGATGGATGGACAGAGGAGAGAGTGGGTCTATAAAAGGGCCTAAATGGTGGGAGGGAGGAAATGGATCACAGTTGGTTGCAGGGATGAATGAATAATAGGGATGGAAGGATGAATGGATGGGTGGAGGGATGGACAGACACATGCATGGAGGGATGGATGATAGCAGGGCAGATGAAGGCAGGGATGGAAAGATGGCCAGATAGAAGGAGAACAGATCTACAAAAGGATGCATGAAATGAACAACGGGAAGACAGAACTAGTTTAATGGGAGGAAAGGGAATAAATGACTCAACCATTTGTACAGTTTTCTCTGGGCCCTGGGGGGAGGGGGTTGAGCCTCTTACAGCTGGGGGCAATGCCTTGCTTTCTCCCTCTAGAGTTTATGGATCAGTGCAGAGATCACTCGATCGAACATCAGCAGCCCGCAGCTCTGCCCCACCTCCCCTCACTGTCCTAGCTGTGGACCCACAAGACGAGGCCTCAGGAAGGAGGGGTCACAACTGCATCTTGCCTTGGTCTTGATCCAGGCAGTGAAGACCTGGACTCCTACAAGGGGATCGAAGCTTCCCTGTGTCCGGGTCCAGCCCCAGCTGGGGAAGAGGTCTGCAGCAGGCGAACCGCTTGGCCTGGCCAGGGGAGCAGATGGGTGGCTGCTGATGGGGATGCCATGCTCCCTTGCAAAGATGCCATCTGGGAGACCAAAAAATGGCAGAAGGGCCGGGCCATGTGGACAGCAGGGCACCCTCTGGATGGTTACTTGTGAGAGGGCTTCTGGGGGAGCAGAGCTGCTGGCGGTAGGTGGGGAGCCCTCAGCACCGAACAGTGGGCCACAGACCAGGATTCATGGTCCACAGGGTAGGGTTTCCATCTCAGCTATGCCACTTGCCCCCTGTGTGACCTTAGGAAAATTCCTTACCCCTCTAAACCTCAGCTGATTCGCCTGCAGAGTGTGGACTATCAGAGTTCCGCCCCACTGGCCTGAGTTGGGGGTCAGAGGACTGACAGGGGCCAGCCCTAGCAGGTGCTCGGTCAGCAGACACGGGAATTACACAAAACAGAGTCTGCCTCCACTTTCTGGAAAGGGGCAGCGGCTATGATCAGTGGTTCCACGTTATACTCTCCAGACCCTTCCCTCTCTCCCTGGGGGGTCTGCACAAAGAACAGATGGAGTCTACACTTCCTACACACCCTAACACTTAGCTCACAGCAGTCGGACTTGCTCATATTTTATATACGTTCCCATGTGATGTTGAAGACCACTGATTCAGAGTTGATGTCCTAGAACCCCAAGTCAGTAGGACTGTCGGGGAGGTGAAAGGGAGGTCTTCCTGGAAGAGGCAGCAAGGACAGAAGGGAGGGAAGAAAGGCGATCAGCCCAATAATGAGTCTTTTTCTAGTTAGCTCCTGGCTTCAGTGTCTCTCTCCTGTGCTGTATGCTCCCCTCACTTGCTGTCTCTCTCTCTCTCTCTGCACTCCTTCCCCTGCCTCTGCTCCCCTCTGCCTCTCTCTGCCTGCCTCCCTGTGTCAGCCGCCCTACATCTCTACCTGGCTCCTAGGTGGAACAGCCATCCTTCTGAGCCCCGTGACCATAAAGACTCTTGGCCGTGTGCCCCAAGAAAAGGCAGGAGCCCGTCTCCCCACAGCCATGCCAGCCTGGGCCACCGCCAGCCAGATGCATCATTTGTTGACAGATAAAAGTGCTGCACTTTT
>PITA01023141.1:0-28794 GCA_004023965.1 Spilogale gracilis
AAGGAAGGAAGGAAGGAAGGAAGGAAGGAAGGAAGGAAGGAAGGAAGGAAGGAAAGAAAGAAGGAAAGAAAGAAGGAAAGAAAGAAAAAGAAAATAAGTTAGTTCATTTGCAGCAAATAAGATTACGGACAGTAACTTCCAAAGCCACGACCCCTGAGCAAGGGTAAATGGGTTTCTTTTGTTTAGAGTTAGTATGAATATTTAGAAAGGAGAGCCTTGTTATCTTATGTAGAGGCAGGCATAAGTCACACATGTGCCTTAAGGAAACATGCCTATATGTACATTGCATGTTATGTTAAGTGAGGCTCCTCCTCCAGTGGAGATTCTAGTATTCAAATGAGGTTAAAGTTACTGTCAGCCACTCCACTGTCCATCTGTGCAGGTGTGTATTGATGCTTAAAGGTGTGTGTTGGTGCTTAAGCTCAAACTGGTCTGGGTATCTGGGGATTCCAGAGCTCTTCCTCAGGGCAGTCATTATTGCTGGAGGGGCCGTTTCTGTCTCCCTCACAGGATGCTGTGCCTGTGTGGTCTTTTGTGTGAGTTAAGAGACAAATTGTGAAGAAAAACTTAAGGAAAAGTGTGGGACAAAGGTATGTGGATAGAGTCAGATGAGCGGAAGGAGTTGGGTCTTGGGATCTAGCTGGTGAAATAACCACATATAAAAAAAAAAAAAAACCACCACCACCAACAACAACAACAAAAACACACCTATCCCAGCTATGTAGTGTTTATAAAGACATACCAAACCTAAGAACAAATTTTTAAAGTAAAATCCTGGAAAAATATGCAGATACATACAAATCAAAGGAAAGCTAGAATAGCCACAGTATTATCACACCAAAAGATTTTTAGGCAGCAAGCATTACTAGGGAAACAGCACTACATTATTTAAAAACAAGGCAAATAATTTAGAAATCAATCACAAAAAGAAATCTAGAATTAGAATAGCTGGACTAAGTTCAGAGAGCTCAACTAGTATTGTATAAACTTACACATTCCAAAGTTTCTTTCAGGATGGATAGTTTTGTGACTTAGTTATCAGAAGTAGCAGGCCTTCCTTCAGGTAACTGGTCTGCAAAGTGTTGTTAAGCATTGAAATCGACTTGAGACATAACTTGTACTTGAGTCATTGGTCCCAGATACTCTGGAATAGAGCAAAATGTGACATAAAATGAGAATATGATTGATGGTGGGGGAAAAGGGGATATTTTACTGAAAAGCTTTCCATTACAATCAAAGTAAACAAAGAAAATAAACTACTTACATTCAAGAGAAAAGTAAACTACCTAAACAAGAGTACTATGTGCTAAAATACTGGTTTAGGAATTGAAAAAGTAAGTTACATCATCATACAAAATGGTGGAGTGAATAGCTTTCTCTGCTACACCCTGAATTTTACCATATTTCATCGCAAGTAAGAAGTGTATCAAAAATTTTAAGGGATGCTCCTTTCTAGAATTTTAACAAAAAAAAATCTCATTAGAAAGGGTATCATAAATTAGTTTTAAAAACTGGTCCATTTCTAGTAGCTAGAATCTTTGTGACAAGTTTTTTGATTATGGATATTAATTTTATTTATTGTTAAATGTGCTTTATAAAATAGTTCAATAATTTTTTACAACTTAAGCTCTGATGAAAATCATGGGAAAGCTCTTTACATTTACATAAAGATGCCATCCATTCTCATTACCTTACATTATTAGTATTCACAATTTTCTAAGCTTAAATGGCTCAGAGAAATAATGTTGGTTTGCCTCAGAGTGGTATCCTACTGTGGAGTAAAATGGACAGTGAATAATAGCATTCAAATCTGTGAGAATGAATATACAAGGATGAAGTTAAGATTTACCAAGTATGAACCCATGATGGGATATTTTATTTATTTATTTATTTATTTTATTATTTTTTTTATAGATAATTTGATGTATGTTTGTCATTTTAGAGGAAATATCAGAGCTGCTTTTAAAAAATGTATGTTCTGTAATCAGAATTACACAGAAACAGAAATGTCAGTGTTTTCCTCTGTTTAACTAGTAACCATGTAAATGTAATTAAAAGACATAGTGGGTTATTTCCTGTTTTTGTAAACTAAGCTCATTCTTGCATCCTTGATAATGATACTATTTGCATCACATTATTTAACATATCGGGTTTTTTTTCTAAGAAAAGTGTGCTTTTTAGAAAATGTTAAACTTTTATTGTAGAACTTTCACTAAAATACTTTAGGTAGATTGTCTTTGTGAATAGTAAAGTAATCTTGAGAAAGTTCTTTGAATTTTTGTTGCACGTTTTTGTCTGCAGAGATTTTTCCATTGGTTTCTTCAAGGAGTACGCATCTGTTATACCCTCACATATCTGGAGTGCTGCTATTTCTCAAATTGAGTACATGTGTATCATGTCTACATATAATCTTCTTGATAGTTATAAATCAAAGGAAGCATTTCAAGAAATCACCTGGTCCATCTTCACATCTCTAGGCATAATTGCCTTGGAAAGAAGCCAGAAAAAGAATGATCTGACTTCCTATTAACAACATCAGAGAAAATGATTCCACACCTAAGTATGGTCGTGTCCTCTCTAGCATTCCAAGCCTTAAAAGAATGTGTTTCTATCCATTTTAACTCAAGTACTTTTTTTGCCATTTAAAAAACCCATTATTATTTGTTTCCTATGCTCATCATGACTCGTTACAATCACGTAGAAATTAGTAGAGTAACTTTTGCCTGCTCTTTCTTCCCTGAGTCCTGCTTCTTTTTACTGATCTTTGAAAACCAGTAAAACACTGCTCAAGCTTTCATACACTTTTGTTGTAATATAGAGACACTAACGTGTTTAAAACATGTATGAAAAAAAGGTGAGGACTGAGTGAACCTGGTCTGGTGGGAGAATTTTGAATATTAGTGAGCAAGTCTCAGAGGAAAGGAAGATCACAGAAATCATTTTCTTTAGATTTCTTACCCAACACTTACACAATGTCACTTGTTTTTGTGACTCAACTAGAGCTTAAGTGTATGTGTGAAGCTATTTTACTTTCTTTAGCATTGAAAATGAGGTCATATTTCTTTCAATATATAGTTATTGAGATAGATACTAGGGGTTGGTATGGTTGTTGAGCTATCATCAGAAATCCTCCATATTGCCCACAGTTCATTGTTTATATAAAGAAAAATCCTGTAATAAAAACAATAGCGTAAACTATGACAATGATTCATAAGTTCAAATAATCAGTGATAAAATATAAATTGTGTAGTTTTGAGTTTCTAATTTAATTTTTCAAAAACAAGTGACTTACCTTCAAACAAAATTTTGTCGTATATTTTCCCTTGCCCACTAGCCCTGTACATGCCACACATAAACCCTTCCTCTATGGTTTATATTCCTCAGTTTCTCTCTACTGACATACAGTTATTAATCTGAGAACTGAGCAACTGAATAGAATACACTAAAACATAAATTTATTTACTATGTGGAAAGCACTGTTAGGAACCATTTGAATTCAAAATGAATAAGCAAATAAATAAGCAAATACAGTATTTAAGAATGTATTCTCTGGTAGAAAAAGAAATGTTTTTAAAGCCACCTATTTATGTTTTACCTCTTTCATTTGCAAATAACAGTGGCAGGAATCCAAATTGAATTAATCCAAGAAGGGGAATTTATTGGCCCAAATAACTAATATATCCAGTTGCCGCATAACACAATTACAGGGGGCATCATTCATAAAGAACACAAATGTAAGGTGTTCTGCAACATAGAATTCCTTCTTTTTTAAAAGTTTAATTTATTTTTAAGTGATCTCAAGAACCAACATGAGACAGGAACTTGTGTCACCGAGTGTCAAGAGTCTCATGCTTTTTGGACTGAACCAGTCAGACACACTAGCAATACAGATTTCCCAAATCTAAAGTCTCAAAATTTTTTATTGGAATTTGGACTTTTTTCATCTCTCATCCTTCTCAATTCCATTTTAATCCATGTTGACTTGATTCTCAGGCTGGCCTTATTCAAGACATTAATTCTGTCACTAGAGTGACTCCAATAGAATATAGACACATCATTCTTTATAGTGTCAGAGAAGTTTAGGTATTGATACTTGATTGCTCTGCCCTGTTCACTTGGAACATGAGACAATTCACTATGGGCATGAGAATAGTTTCAGTCTAATCAATGGTCTTGGTGTCTGCCAAATTTAAACAAGGCTGCTGTTAATAGAGGCATATTGAATAGATGCCAAACAGGCAATATATATCGACTAAATAAATATGATAAAGAAAAAAAGTATGTAGTGTCATGAAGGGTTTGGAAATATTTCAGAAGGGTGGGTCCTGCAGGTGGGGAAAACCAGAGTGAGTCTAAGTAGATACTATTTAATATGACATG
The DNA here is from genome assembly GCA_004023965.1 of Spilogale gracilis. Classification (NCBI taxonomy): domain Eukaryota; kingdom Metazoa; phylum Chordata; class Mammalia; order Carnivora; family Mephitidae; genus Spilogale; species Spilogale gracilis. The sequence goes on from PITA01023141.1 coordinate 4,381, forward strand.
AAAGATGCCTAGAATATTGAAATTGAGAAACTAACAAAAAAGTGGTATTTCCAGATGAGTAAAATAAATACATGAGAAAAGACATTGAGATAAGAAATAATAGAATAAGTACAGAAAACTACCTGTATATAACTATTAAAACTGTGATGAAACATTAGAATAAGAAAAATTGATTGGAGGGGCATCTGGATGGCTCAGTCATTAAGCATCTGCTTTCAAATCAGGTCATGATCCTGGAATCCTGGGACGGAGCCCCGCATAGGACTCCCTGCTCAGCAGAGGACCTGCTTCTCCCTCTCTCACTTTCTCTGCTTGTGTTCCCTCTCTAGCTGTGTTTCTTTCTGTCAAATAAATAAATAATATCTTTAAAAAAAAAAGAAAGAAAGAAAGAAAAGAAAAATTGAAAGGAAGAAGGAAATGAAGGGCTTTGAATGCCAGGATAAAAACTGGGGACTATAAATGGTGACTAGTTAGTGATGGCTTTTGCACAAGAGAGTTATATGTTCACATTTGAAATTTGAAAAGATTCATATTACAGTTATGCATAAATAGCATTTCACCAGGAAAAAGCTATTTAGGAGGCTATGGCTATTGCCCAAGTAAGATATGAGGTCTTCAACCATGAAAGTGGTGCTGGAAAGAAGCATGATATTTACATGTCTCTTTCATGTAACTTTCCCTTGACCTCTGTGCTTCTCTCTATGACCTGGCATACGTGTATAAAAGATTGGACCTCCTATTGAATAACCCAATGAACATTCTGAAGCCTCATCTTCTTTGGCTTTTTTTGTTATTAGTCACTGTGAACCAGTAATTCTTTTAAAAATTATTTTTCTCTCGACCCTTATGTTACTACCCTTCAGTAGAAAGATTAATCTATATCTACATCCCACACTTCTATAAATATTGAGTCTTTTAATATCTCTTTCTCTCTTTCCTTCCACGGTGTCCCTCTCTCCTTCTCTCTCTGTTCTCCTTTTTAATCTCTCACTCAGATGATCCTCTACTCTCAAGCTGCTTCTTTTTTTTTTTTTTTTAGATTTTATTTATTTATTTGACAGAGTGAGAGATCACAAGTAGGCAGAGAGGCAGGCAGAAAGAGAGGGAGGAGGAAGCAGTCTCCCTGCTGAGCAGAGAGCCTGATGCATGGCTCAATCCCAGGACCCTGAGATCATGACCTGAGCCAAAGTCGGAGGCTTAACCCACTGAGCCACCCAGGTGCCCAAGCTGCTTCTTTTATCACCATGTGTCTGACTGCCTCCTCAGTTGAGATCACTGGCGCCAGGCTTGCTCTTGAACTGAAGACCCACATTTGTAATAATTGACCTGATACTTCAGCAAAAATACTGTACCTTCTAAAGCTTAACTTGTACAAAAACCAAATCTATCTGTTTCTTTATCATCACCCTTCCCCAAATTTCCCATTATTTTTCAATGATTTTATCATTCCATCAATCCTAGGTCAAATGCTACCTCATCCATGAAGACCTTTATGACATACCTGACTATGTAGGTGATTTCCTTTTCTAAGCTGCTGTTGTACCTGCTATATGCTTGTCATGTTATATGCGTTAATATGTTCATTAATTTTTTTGTTAATGCAACAAATATTTATTAAACCTTATGTGTTCAGACTCTGTGCTACTAAATGTAAGATACAACATTGAATGAACCACCAAGTATTATTCCCTGCTTTCACAGAATGCTTGTGTCCAATTGTAATGTCCTTGTGTGTAGACTGTGTACATGTGTATAGCACAGGAATTGCCATATGGGTTTTTGCAATAAATATTTGTTGGGTAAATTAAGTAATAAATGGATGAATCATCACAATTTTTTTTCAATGTTGAAATATTTGGGTGTCGGTGCAAAAACATTCACAGTGTAAGATTCTAGAGATAGGGTTATGTCATATACATTTTTATAGAACCCACAATTTCCCAACTCACCATATTTTATGTTTTCCCTTTTGATCTTGTAACCATTTGAAATACCTAGGATTGGCAAGTATTTGTAGGAGAATACATTACAAATACATAAGTCACTCTTTTGTTTACACGTTTTCAAGGATAAATGATAATATCTCAGAAAATAAGCTCATTTCATGAAAAACTTGAGGTGAATTTCTTATTACATGAGTTCTTTTCAGTCATTTGGAAACATGAAAAATGTCCATGGTCAAATATGCATGAGTAAATGCCATGGAATTAACTTTATTTTCTAATCATGAATGTCAAAACTTTTATCATATACCAGGGTTCTCTGGTAGTTTAGCTCAATCAAAATTGTTAAACCAAACATTTGCATATGTTTGGTTGGTATAGGGAATAGTTTCATGAAAATACCTTTTTTTTAAACTGATTGAAAAACTGATTAATCACACAGCTTTTTTTCTGCATGATTTTTTTCTGAAGTAGTTGCTATAAAATATTAAATATATAGCATATTGCTGCTATTAAATATTTGAATACAAGCACAAATAATAAAGTATTATTTTATTTTTTTTCCTTTCATGCAGAACTACAGATTCTATAGAGCTCCTCAATTAGCTTTAGTGACTGTCAATAAACAAGATTATCTTTACCTTAGTCAGGGTCTCTCAACCTAGACACTACTGATATTTTATGCCAGATAATTTCTTGTTGTGGGTGCTGTCTTGTGCATTATGTATGTAGCATGGATGTCATCTGTCTACAAGATGCAAATGATACCCCTGGAGGTAACAATTGATATAGGAAAGATATTAGGGTTCAAAGCTGACAGCCAAGAAAGAATTATGCTTGGAGGATGATTGCCAACATGGATCTTGGAGGTAAAGACAAAGGAAGTTTCCAAAAGAATTTTTAGATGTTAAAGTAGGCTTACAGGATCCTTGGGGGTGAGGGGGACAAGGAAGTCAGGCAAGATTGCCTTTTGCCCTCAGCAAAGTGTCAACATCAAGGCAGTTGAGTCCCTAGAAGGAATGTCACTCTGCCTGTTTCAAGGCAGGTCATAAGATAAGTTGGTAATTTTTCTTCTGCCTTTGTTTCGCACATCAACAATTACTAAATGTCCTTGGGATGAAGAGATAAGGGGTGTGGAAACCATCCTGCTTGGGAAACAATGGCCTTAGTGATACTGAATTATCCCAAATCTGCTGGAACTGAAGAGTCACTTTTTTTTTTTTTAAAGATTTTATTTATTTGACAGAGAGAAACACAGCCAGAGAGGGAACACAAGCAGGGGGAGTGAGAGAGGGAGAAGCAAGCTTCCCGCGGAGCAGGGAGCCTGATGTGGGGCTCGATCCCCGGTCTCCAGGATCATGACCTGAGCCGAAGGCAGTCGTTTAACAAACTGAGCCACCCAGGCACCCTGAAGAGTCACTTTTTAACATATCCCTGAAACTGAAAAATGTGTTTCAAATTGACTATTTTATCTGATTTGTGTGATGATCACACAATAAAAAAATATGCAATCATTTCCTTTCATTCTCAGTGAAGATAAATCTTTCCTTGCTTTCCATCTCTGGAGATGTAAGTTGAAGAAGACTGTTAGTTCCTGGCTCTCTTCAGGGAAACCTGAATGCAATTTCATACATCTGATCGAATCCTTCTGATGAGCACTGCCTTATGAAAAATAAAATCCACCATATGTAACGTAAAAAATAAAACTACATTAGGAGAAAAATCTGTTTTAATGTTTCCAAAATCATAAATTCCACACAGCCAAAGAATTTGTAACTATAATGTGGTTATTCTTAACAAGTAAGTTATACTAATGTTGTTTTGACTTTCTCTGAGCTGAAAACTAAAAGAATTTCTGAGAAAATTAAATTGATATAAGCATGTTGCTACATAAAAATATCAATTATAATCCAGGCACTTTTGGGCTTTCATGTAAAAGAAGCAAAAGTATTTCATATTGGTTACTACTGTCTTGAGGAAGAATAAAACCCACAGAATAAATGGAGATGTGGAGACTTATATTTATCTTGCAGATGCAGCTCCAAAAGTAACAATTTGAAATATCTTCAAACACATTTGTATGTCCACTTGTTTGTTTTCTCACTGTGGATTTAAAGAGCTTTCAAATAACAATTCCCTGAACAGAGTAATTTTGCATCTGGAGTTATGTCTCCTGTAATGGAGAAAACAGAGCTAACAGATGATGTTCCTATCATTTAAACCCGTTTTCTTTCACCTAAATAAAAAGAAATAAGGGGAGGGGCAGAAATCTCATCTGTGAGGAAGGAAAAAAAAGAAAGACAAAAAGTGCAATGTGTTGAGCAACTGTGATTAAGATATACTGATCATTATATTTTCTACATTGAGGAACAAATATAAAATAAATGGAATTCCAGGCAAGCCTGAATCATGACCTGTGGGGCACTATTCCACTCTATGTCTCCAAAGATTTCATTAAGTGCTATTATATTGTTTGCATCTGGTTTGAACTCCATAAGACAAGCAAAGTTTAGAAGTAGGGAGGATGGCAGGTGTGTATTGTCCTCTAGAAGCTATAATTTCCCAGACTTACTAAAGTATTTTCATTTAATCCAACAAGAACCATGTTCTCAAAGATCATTTTAAACAGATGTTCAAACAGCTTTAGAATCATTTCCCAGTGAATCAATTTAGAGTTTTGATGCAATATTTTTTCTTATTATTAATTGCCCTTGTTTCATGCTCTGTTAGTTGGACTTTTAGAAATATTTAATTTTTACTAATCAGCAGGGCTGTTACAAATACACATATAGAAGAGTATCTAAAAGGTAGATAAATATAATATAGATAAAAAATACTGTCTCTATTTATGGTCTTATGCATATCCAGGGAATTCATTTAGTAGTAAAAACAACTTTGCTTGAATCTTTAAAACATCTCTCCTTTCAGAAGAACACTTACAGAATGTATTTTCCTTTTTGTCATTTAATAACCAACAACTACAGTAAGACACTATAAGGTAAAACAGGCTTATAAATATTTAAGAAATTGGGTGCCTGGGTAGCTCAGTCAGTTAATTGCCAGCCTTTGACTCAGGTCAGGTTATAATTTCGGGTCCCTGGGATTCTGGGATCAAGCCCCATGTTGGTCCCCCTGCTCAGTGGGGAGTCTGCTTCTCTCCATCTGCCCCCAAATAAATAAATAAATAAATAAATAAATAAATAAATAAATAAATAAATTTTTTAAAAAGAAGTTAATTTGGCAGCCTGCACTGAGTTACATAACTTCATATTCAGCTGAGGTTAAAGACAAAAATATAGTTCATTTTTACAGACCTTAAAAACACTTCCATTATTGTATTTAGAATTTTAAAATGTCTTCCCATATAATCTACCTTTTGTTAACTCATTATCTGCCTCCCCTATCTGAAATATTAATTTCATGAGATTCCAAAATTTTGTCTATGTTCCTTGCTTTAGGCCTTATAGCCATGCCTGGTATGTATTTGGTCCACAGGTATTGGTTGAATGACTGAGTGTGTGAGTGAATAAAGTCTATTCAAATATGATTCCAGAAAAAACATAAAAAGATAGTTTAGCCTCATTTTTTTTGTTTTACAATAGAATGATTTAACAATTCTGTACATTACTTAGTGATTATCAAGGTAAGTGTACTCTTGATCCCCTTTATTTCACCCATCCTCCCAACCCACTTCCCTTCTGGTAACTGCCAGTTTGTTCTCTGTATTTAAGAGTCTGTTTTTGTTTTTTTTTGTTTTGTTTTTTCATTTGTCTCTTTTTTCTCTGTTTGTCCATTTGTTTGGTTTCTTAAATTCTATATATCAGTGAAATCATGTGGTATTTGTTTTAATCTGACTGACTTATTTCACTTAACATTATACGCTCTAGGCCCATCCATATCAATGCAAATGGCAGGATCTCATTCTGTTTTGTGGCTGAATAATATTTCATTATGTTTGTGTTTGTGTGTGTGTGTGTGTGTGTGTGTGTGTGTGTGTTTTCTACACCTTTATCTATTTACCTATTGATGGACATGTTGATTACTTTCATACCTTGGCTATCGTAAATCATGTGGCAATAAACACAGGGGTGCATGTTTCAAATTAGCATTTTCATTTTCTTTGGATAAATACCCAGTAGTGGAATTATTGTTTCATATGGTAATTTTATCCTTGATGTTTTGCTGGACCTCCATACTGTTTTCCACAGTGGCTGCACCAATTTACATTCCTACTAACAGTATATGAGGGTTCCTTTTTTCCCATATCCTCACCAACACTTCTCATTTCTTCTCTTTTTTTCTTCTAACCATTCCAACAGATAGAAGGTGATATCTCATTGTGGTTTGATTCACATTTTTCTAATGATTAATGAGGTTGAACAATTTCATGTGCCTGTTGGCATTCTGTATGCCTTCTTTAGAAAAATTTCCATTCAGGTCCTCTGCCTATTTTTTATTTGGATTATTTGTTTGGAGGGGTTGAATTGTCTAAGATCTTTATGTATTTTGGATATTAACCCCTTATCAGATATACCATTTGCAAATATCTTCTCCCATTCAGTAGGTTGCCTTTTTGTTTTGGAGATGGTTTCCTTCACTGTACAAAAGCTTTCTCTTTTGGTGTAGTCCCAATAGTTTAACTTTGCTTTTGTTTCCCTTGGCTGAGCAGACATCTAGAAAAATGTTACTAAGGCCATTGTCAAAGAAATTACCACCTATGTTTTCTTTTAGGAGTTTCATGGTTTCGGGTCACATTTCAGTATTTAGTTTGTCCTCATTTTTAAAAATTTAAGTACCAAGGTCTAACACAAAAATAATTTTGCTTATAAATCCAAACAACTAATAAATATAGGTTTTTGTATTCAGATTGACCTGAGCATAAATTTTGGTTGTTGCCACAGACTTTAATAACTTCAAGCAAGTAATTTAACTTCTCTGAGTTTTTATTTCCTTCTATATATCATATGGCATCCGCAAAAGTACCTGGCAAAAAGTAGATGCTCAAATAAAAGTTCTTTTCTTTTTTTTTTTTTTAAGATTTTATTTATTTGACAGAGTGAAACACAGCTAGAGAAGGAACACAAGCAGGGAGAGTGAGTGAGGAAGAAGCAGACTTCTCGCTGAGCAGGGAGCCCGATGTGGGACTCAATCCGGGGACCCCGGGATCATGGTCTGAGCCAAAGGCAGATGCCTAACAATTGAGCCCCCCAGTGCCCTAAAAGTTATTTTCATTCATGTCCAGAAATGTTGGGAAATAACTTAAAGGAAACAAAATTAATACAAATGCCAAATGGACACAGAATATTACTTTATGGGATGTCTTTTTAATATTTACAGCACTGAAGTAGCTGAGAAGTTATGTATTTGAACACCCTAAGCAGAAAAAGTAATCTACCATTCTCTTAAATCTACCTATTCCACATCATGTGTGGCCTTGCAGGTAGTAGGCCTGCTGTATAGCTGATGCAGTTTCACTTTGGATTTTGTGCCTTGCATAATTATAGCAATAGTAGCATTATGCCTACTGTCAGAGCATATTAATCCATTTTTATACGGGAGTAGGAAAGTACTTTTGAACAGATTCTCTTAAGGTGATATAAAATAAAGATCTATAATCATGTGATACTCTTTCTACTTTCTCTTTTCCATTAGGAAGTTATAAATTAAATTTGAGACAGGTAGGTAGAAAAGAAGTTATACAGACAGAGTAATACAACTATGGTTATTTTTTCAATGGCCAAGATATGAGTACTGAAAGAGATAATATTAGTCAGTCATCCAGATAGATTTATCTAATAACTCACAAGTGATTAAGTTCAGTGTTCAGAAGCACTTGCTTTGTAGGCTTAAAGTCAGTCAAACTGGGATATAATCTAGAATTTACTACATAATAGATAGACAACATTAAAAACAAGTTATTTAAACTCAACATTCCCAAATTCATTATCTTAACTTGCTATTGTCCTTTCAACATAGTATATTTTGACTAATTGATAATTTCTTTGCGGTATTATATGTAAAGATTCAGTGTCCAAGTGATATTTGATATTTAATAATTATAGTTACTATTATTGTCTACCCAAACCTATGCTTTCATGTCTAGCATATAATAGAACCCTACAGCTAAAGCTAAGAATAACAAGGACATTTTAGCATCTTGGAGGCAATTGCGAATGACCCACTCTGTATCCAAACTCCTTTTTAGTTTATTCTTTCATCAAATTTCTTGCCCTCAGATTATGTTTTATTTTTTGTTGCCATATTGCCTATTTCACTCACTTCTGATTATTCTCTCACTGGCTTTATACCTAGCACTCACTAAAATTTATGGCTTAGAAATTCCTTTGTAAAGTTCTGGTTAAAAATACCTTACTCTCAACTCTCAGTATCAAATCTCTGCTTACCTAAAAGCTCTCCAGTGTCAAAGGTTTGCAAAACCATCACAACGATTTACATTGGGTAAGAAATCTAATTCTGTTTTAGTTAGAATAGAATAGACACTCTCAAATGTGTAATGGCTATAAAAAATAGAGATTTATTTTTTATTCATTATAACTTTTTTCTAATAATAATTTTAAAAAGTTTCCCCTCTGTGTAGTAATTCAGGAATACAGCTTCTCTCCATCTTGTGGCTCCAGCATTCTCTACCTTTTTATTGTCATTTGCATTAAGACCTCCAAAAGGAGGGCGCCTGGGTGGCTCAGTTGGTTAAGCAACTGCCTTCGGCTCAGGTCATGATCCCGGAGACCCGGGATCGAGGCCCACATTGGGCTCCCTGCTCAGTGGGAAGCCTGTTTCTCCCTCTCTCACTCCCCCTGCTTGTGTTCCCTCTCTGGCTGTGTTTCTCTCTGTCAAATAAATGAATAAAATCTTAAAAAAAAAAAAAAAGACCTCCAAAAGGAAAGAAAATGGTGGGTTAGAAAGAGCACACATCACTTCAACTTTATTCCCCTTAGCTAGAATTCAATCGTGTAGACCTCCTTACTCCAGAGGATTCAGGGAAACATACTCTGGTTGTGTACCCATAAAGTAAAGGAGAACATGAATTTTAGTTAACAGAAACAATCTTTACCATAATCATTAAATCTAGCTTTTAATGATCTATCATCTCTCTATCTCACTTATTAGTTTCCTTTTGCTCTAGACTTAGCAATTTCTTTGCACCAAATATTTTGATGGCATTGAATTTGCAGCTTCCTCTTGTCTGAAGATCCTTTACCTTTCTGATCCTTTAGATCTCATTTCGAGTGTCACCCCTGGAAGTCATTTTTTTTTTTAATTTTCCATTCTAAATTCTAACCCAGACATTTCCTTGCATATCACTTTGTTTAACTGCCCTGAGAAGATTAATCTTTATGCAATGATTTCTGAGGATAGCTATGTGAAGTTAGACCAAATTTCGTAGGTTAAGGGCGCAGTCCTTCACAAACCTGCCATCCCTTTAGACACCAGCCTCAAGCTTGGGGATTCCTAGGCCACCTGCAATTTCTGTCAAACTATCTACCAGTTTGGGAGTTCTCATTACCTTCGCAGTTTTGATAATTCACCAGGACAACTTGTAGAACTCAGAAAAATGCTATAGTTACAATTACAGTCTTATTATAGCAAAAAACATACAAATAAAGATCAGCCAAAAGAAAAGATACATGGGATGTGATCTAGGAGGGTCCCAGATGTACACTTGTTCCCTCACTTATGAAGTCGCGATGAGTTACACGTCCAACCCCCCTCACATTAATGTGTATTGCCAAACCTGGAAAGCACACCCAAGCTTTACTGGTCAGTTTTTATTGGGGTTTTATTACTTTTATAGGCAATGCACTGATTGAGTCATTGGCCCTGTAGTTGAACTCAATCTCTAGCCTCTCAGAGTTTGACTGCTATTATTTTACTTAAAACCCAATACTCTAATCACATGGGTAGTCTTTCTGGCATAGCCAGCCCTTATTCTGAGTCTTCTCGTTAGTGTAAATTATCCAGGAGCCCCCCATAAATCATCTTATTAGGATAAATTAGCAGGATCCACCATGAATAAAGAAGACAGTCTATCCCTCAGGAAATTCCAAGGATTCAAAGACTACCTCCTAGGAACTGAGACAAAGGGCAGGCAAATTTTTTATTTTACAACACTTTCTCTGAAATGATTTTGTACATTTATTTCTCCATCTCTACTCTTCCTAAATATAAGTTTCATGGGGCCAAAAATCTTGTTTTCCTTGATAGTAAGTATAGAAAAATAATTTGTAAATAGGTAAGTATTTATGAAATGAAAAACTGAACTTTCAATTCTGAGCTAGGCAGTTTAATAGAAAATCGTTGACTACCAGTTAGGTCCTGAGGCAACTTTAAACTATGGTATGTGGGCTACCAAATAATAGCTTAATTGAAGTTTTATTTATGTAGAGAAATGGGTGTTTACTCTTTGTTTTTTGGTATTGAATCTTAGCACTACGACTTATGCACCTCTCTGTGCTTCATTTTCCAATTTCAATACAGTGATAATCACCCTACCTCTTCGTGAGGGTCAAATGAGATGTCTGAAATGCTGTTTGAAGGGCACTTAATATATTAAAATCTTTAATAATAATCTTTTGTTATAGAGGATACTGTGATTTGGTGTAGAAAGGTGTTGTCATTGAAACGGGAGAGTCACTGAAGTGAATCAGGCATCATTATTAACCTCACAGAGATTAGCACAGGCTAGCCAAACTAGTCATTAAATAACCTTTCTTTTCAAGAAGAAGAAGCCCTTGATTGATGCTTTTTAACTTTTGAAATTCACTTTATTAGACATGCTGTAGGATGATCAGATAGACTATCCCTTAAACTATACAAAATATCTAGAAAAAGGAAAAAAAAGAGAATCATGTCAAAAAGATTATACAGGGGCGCCTGGGTGGCTCAGTCATTGAGCGTCTGCCTTCAGCTCAGGTCATCATCCTGGAGTACCGGGATCAAGCCTCGAATCCGGCCCCGAATCCAGCTCCCTGCTCGGCAGGAAACCTGCTTCTCCTTCTCTCACTCCCCCTGATTGTGTTCCCTCTCTAGCTGTGTTTCTCTCTGTCAAATAAATAAATAAAGTCTTAAAAAAAAAAGGATTATACCAAAATGTCCTTGAAGACAGAGAATGTATATTAAGATTTGTCTCTTTCCCAGTGTCTTGACTGTCACCTGATGGTAAAATCTAACTAAATGAAACAAATTTAGTAGATTAGATAAATTAAGTAAATTTGTATATATAAAACTATGTGTATTACATTTATTAGGTTATATAAATTTATGAAATTATGCCATGAAAACGGCTCCCAGATAAAAAATTTTCAGGGAATTCAGTGCTGGACCTTTTCATTTAAATATTTAATTATTTGGGTGCTGTGGATGGCTCAGTCTGTTAAGCATATGACTCTTAATTACAGTTCAGATCATGATCTTAGGGTCATGAGATTGAACCCAGCATTGGGCTCCTGCTCAGAGGGGAGGCTGCTTGAAATTCTCTCTCCCTTTCCCTCTGCCCCTTCCCTTGCTCATGTGGGTCCACAACCATGCTTTTTCTCTCTTTCTTAAATGAATAAATAAATCTTCAAAAATAAATATTCAACTGTTGATTATGAGTATATTAAAATTTAATGTATAAAATCAAATGATGTGCTAATAAAAAGTAGTTTTACTTTAGTAATTTCAAAAAGACATCTTTAAGTATGCATTATTACTTTTATAATTAATAAAGATAAAAAAGTTAAAAACAGGAACTTTTGGTTTTATATAAGATGAAATTAACTTAGAAATTTAACTGTATTTCTCATAAAATTAAAAATGTTTGACCACTTTTAAGAAAATCATACATTTTCCTTCCTACACCAAGAATTTTATGTTGAATTTCATTTCAAAGCAAAGAGGCATTTGGATGCTATAAAGAGCTTCCTTTTTTTTTTAAGATTTTATTTATTTATTTGACAGAAAGAGACACACAGTGAGAAAGGGAATACAAGCAGGGGGAGTGGCAGAGGGAGAAGCAGGCTTCCCACGGAGCAGGAAGCCAGATATGGGGCTTGATCCCAGGACCCTGGGATCATGACCTGAGCTCAAGGCAGCCGCTCAATGATTGAGCCATCCCAGTGCCCTGTAAAGAGCTTCTGAAGAATTTTTAATTCATGCTGTAGATTATTTATTGAATGACTAGTATGTGCCTAGTATATGCCAGGCACTTTCCTAGATTCTAAGATACAGTATCAAATAATAAAGAAAAATTCCAATCCTCATGAAGCTTTAATTCAAATCATGATACTGACTACTTTGGGGCAAGCAAAGGCCTACTCTTTAACAAAACAGACAGCTAGATATCTATTTCACCTTATCATTCTATACTTAGTATCCCTTCAGTATTTAGGCACATATTTATTTTGTGCCTCCTAACTGTAAGATATGTGCCTGATCCTGAGGATAAAGTATTGAAAAGGGGATAGGTGATTTGTGACATAATGAAGCAAAGAAAATACAGGACAGATTTTCAGGGATAATAGAATTTTTAAATGACTCTACAAAAAAATGACTTGATTAAAGGTTCTATGATGGTGAATGCATTTTTACAGTTTCTTAAATTTACAAAGGCCTACCTAAAGGAAGACCATTCCCTCACTTAAAGAACTGAGTTTTTAAAAGATTGCATTATTTACTCTAGTTAAAGATAGAAGCAAAGATAAAACACATCTCCTGAGATCACAGTCAAAATTCTCTCTACCTTAACACCTTCCTCTCAGTTCTTCATGAAAATAAGTTCCACAGAATGTTTGGAATGATTCACACCCCGAAATCCTGGTGTCTGAAAAATGTTAAGCAGACTATTTAGCCTACTTTTCATACTGTTGTTTTTTCTTTCTTTTGCAAATGTGTGTTCTTTGGGACAAGAGTGGGAGAAAAAGTAGTTCATGCCTTGCTCACTGAGACTCAAGGTTTAAGATTCCATAAAGACAATAGAACCAAAGCATTCTGGGCACCATTGTCGGTATCCAGCTTTGGTTAAGTTGGATTAGAACAGACTAGAAATAAAATGTCCTTCTCTCAGCATCCCAATCACAACTTTCATATTTTCAGTAATCATAGTAACAATCAGGGCTTTCTTGTTTTTTTACTTCAAGTAATACTGCCAGATAAAATAGAGGATATCCAGCGAAGTTTGAATTTCAGATAAACAATAATGTTTCACAGAAGTTATGTCCTATACTTTTATTTGTTAAAATTGTCAACCCTACTTTGAAAAGAAAGAAATTGTAATTTCTCTAGTCAGTGAAAGATGTGGTTGAAAGAAAAATTTAAAACAGAAAAAGAATTCTGTAGCATTTTTCTGACACACTTGTAGTGAGATTTTTTTTAAAAGATGCAATAGAAGTATTAAAGTATGTGAAAAGTTAGTTGTTGTATGTCTGACTGATGATCCCAGTACTAAGACATTCATTAGAGTGTCTCAGCTTCAGTGAGATATGCTACCCATGAAGATTTCTTAAAAATTCTCTAAATGAGCTGTTGCTCTGCCTAGTATTGATTTCATATCTGTATTTTAGAATGAATCAAGTGGAGCTGTTCTCAGTTTTCTACACATTTGGCATGTATATTTCTATACTGACTGGACGTGACAAACACAAAAATAAACTCCCATCCTTACTGTCACTCTCTCCTCAACTGAATTGTAATGGGATAGAATAGTGAATGGTTTTGAAACAAATATTTTGTACAAAACCTTTGCTAAATCTCCTTGTTCTGTGGCCAATTTTGTCTATCTGATAGCACGGTGAATTTTAAAAAATATTTTGTTTATTTGTTTGTTTATTTATTTATTTATTTGAGAGAGAGAGAGCATGAGCAAGGGGAGGGGCAGTGAGCAGGGAGCCTAATTAGATCCCATGACCTAAGCAGAAGACAGATGCTTCACCATTTAACCCACTGAACCACCCAGGTGTGCCAGCATAGTGATGATTTTATTACCACAGAGGAAAAAGCCCTCTGGTATATTGAACCTACTAATTCAAAAATTAAAAGGAGGGAATGGCTGGGTGGCTCAGTAGGTTAAGCACCTGCCTTATGCTCAGGTCATGATCCCAGGGCCCTAGGATTGAGTCCTGCACAGGGCTCCTTGCAAAGAGCAGAGCCTGTTTTTCCTTCCCTTTCCCTGCCACTCTTCTGGCTTGTGTGCACTCTCTCTCTCTCTCTCTGACAAATAAATAAAATCTTTAAAAAAATTAAAAGTAGAAAAGATGTGAAAATATAATTAGAAATCATACATTCAAATGCATGTTATTCAAAAGCATAGACTTTTGAATAAAAAGTGATCAAAAGGTCAGTGATCTTGTTAATCAAATCCTTAATTGATTTTCATGGTAAACAAATCTATATTTTCAAGTATAAATCAATACTGATAGAAGTTGCTTCTTTAATTGAGCATTTCTGTTACATAATTCCAGTTAATACCTAGTTTTCTCAAATTAAAATTCTCTGATTTTATTTATGAACTATAATAGTAACTGTTTTCCCATACTTTCTTTAAAAAATTAAAATTAAGCTACAATTACACTAGAAAGTACAATCCTAAAGTTGTATCTTCATTTAAAAAAACCCACATTGTTATAAAACTGAGAAAGGTGCTGCTATGCTCAAAAAAAAAAGTACTATGTAAAACTTACGAAACTAAAAGAAAATGGATTTTTAGGAATCTCTTTTAAAATATCTTGACAGTAGCTGTTACCTATTGATACCCATCTTCACGAAGATAAGAGCTGATTATAGAGAATCCCATACACCTAACTTGACATCAAACAAAAAGAGCAGAAATGGAAAGTATGTTGAAGAATCACTAGCAAGATTGATTAAGTAATCAAAGATCAAGACTCTTGCCACTTTAAACACTGGTTTTCAGTCTAAGAAAAAGGAATACTGCAGAGAACAGGGAATATAAACCTAAATTCGTTCATTGGCTGAATTAGATTAAGAATGTAGCATTTACACAGTTGGAAATTTTCCAATTTCACTGTATATCAGTGGTGAAAATCTAGACACTTCTCTCTGAAGAGTGTTCTAACTCATTATAAATTATTGGTCAAGCAGGTACACGTTGCCTGCCAGAGCATCTTAAGCAGTGCTTCTATCTTGGCTTAGATATCTCTAAAGGGAATAAATCTTTCACGTTTTTCCCAGTTTCATTCTTGAGCTGTTCTGGCTGGGAGAAAAGGAATACCTTGTAAAGTGAGTAAACAAAATACATCCCAAACCTTTAGGTCAAAACATATTTTAATTGTCTATCTACTTGATAGGCATATAATTTATACAAAAGTCAATATGGAATTTTCAGAAGTATTTTAGTTTTCAGAAGTACTCAACTGAACAAAAAGCCAATGGGCATTTGGGGAGGAAGCAGAGATGAAACAAGGTATTATTTACTGAAATTGTGCTCCACTTGATTTGAGTGGGGAGAGATTAGATATTGTTTCTTACAGAGAATAATGTGCATGACAGAGAAACTGTAAGTTTTAGCATATAGTTATAGAAATTGCCCTGACATGAATAGATATTTTAATTTCATTTCAACAAAATTTTCTGAATTGGTTAGATATCAAACACTGTACTCAGAACCACAACTGCAAACAGGATAATTCATGGAAACCATAGAAAAAATTAGTAGTACACATATGAACAATGTGCAGTTTCTATAATGCACTAGAAAGACTACTCTAGGGCATTCACAGAAAAACATTCATCTGGGCAACCATTCTTTTCTCCACAGCGTCTGGTATGTTTCCTGGAAAATTCAATAAATAATTGTCTAATGAATGCATAAATGAGTTGTGAAATATCAGCACAGAGAGTAATTAATTCTGCATGGGGAAGTCTGGAAAGGTTTCAAAGAGAAGCTAACATTTGAATTGGGTCTTGAAAGATAAATGAAATATTAACAAGCAGTTAGAAACAGCAAAGCATCCAAGCCAGAAGCAACAACATGCAAAATAGGGGCAGTTTCCCGTAATATTCAGAAATAGCATTTAGTCTGGTTTTGTTAGCTATAAGTTGTATATAGAATTTAAGATGTCCATGGTATAAAATTGTGTGAAAATGTAAATTGAAGCCAGATAATAGCTAATGATCTGAATTCAAGTTTTAATTTACCATAACAATGTAAATTCATGCAATTTATTTTTAACATTTCTGGACTTAAATGCTTGATAACTTTTTTTTAATTTTAAAGTGTGTTCATTCATTTAACATATATTAATCAAATCTGACATGAAGGTGTCACTAGTCTAATCACTGGAGCACAGCCTCAAATAGAAGACAAAAGTCCATTCTTATATAGAAAGTATAGCCTATTAAGGGCTATAGATGGTTAGAGATGCAAAAAAAAGCAAGTGTACAAAAAATCTGCAGTATTTATTTATTTAGAAATATTTATTGCACACCTCTGTATATCAATCACTATTTAAAGCATATACACACACATAAAATCCTTGCATTTATGCAAGGACTTACATTAGATAAAAAAATGTTAAGATTAAAAAAAAAAAAAAGATCTGAGGCTAATGAATTACTGAAACCAGTTTTATTTTTCTCCCAGCCCTGAACTCAGCTTTAGAGAGTTATATCTAACTCAACAAAATAGAATCATAGAAAGACTTCTAAGAAAATAAGATATATGAGCATAGACCTTAAAAAATGAGAAAGATAAGTCAAAAGAACATTGTGGAAGAAACCCAAAATTGAGTATCTTTGTTGTGGTACAAAAACATCTGTGAGTAATGTAGCTGGAGTAAGTCAAATGATGGAGAAAACCAGAAGCTAATATTAGAGAGTTATCTGGGACCACAATTATGAGTTCTTCATTAGCCAGTAATGTGGGAACATATTGCAGGGTTCTAAGCAGAGAAGTTACTGGATCTGACTTATTATTTTACATAACCCAATTGCTGTGTTGAAACTAAAGCAAAATGTAGAAATAAAAAAGGAGTCATGTGTGATTATAATAATCATGGTAAGACATAATAGTGGCTTGATCTCATTCTATATGATTTACAGAGGTAGAGTCAGTGGGATATGTTGATAAATTGAGTGTTAACAATGAGAAAATTGGAATATCAAGCGATGCATTTGATATAGTATATCAATATGATCTAAGCAAATGGAAAGACAGAGTTGCCATACACTCAAGAATGAGCATCTTTGTGAGGGAAAGAGCAGAATTTCAGTATCATATATGTTAACATTGGGGATACCTAGTGGTATATTCAAGCGAACAATGTTAAATAGGCAGTTGAAATATTAAAATATGGAGTTCAGGAGAGTGGAAAAAGCTGTGAATGTGAATTTGAAGCTATCAGTCTTTGGGTGGCATTTAAACATACATTCTGAGTAAGGTCAAGACAGATCATCGATAAAAAAGAAAAGTACAAGGATTTAACCAAATGACATTGCAATATTTAGAATTTGGGAAAAGAAGGAGAAAATTGCAAAGAAGAAATAACTAGTAAAGTAGAAAAATCAAGTGATATTGATATTCTGTATTCAAGTGATAGAAAAATTCCAAGTAGTTGTACCGTTAGCCAAGTCAGAGGCTGCTGAGTGGTCAAACAAGATGTGAGATGAAAGTTGACCCATGGGTTTCCACAATGTAGAGATCACTGGTCACCTTTGTCAGAGTAGTTTCAATGGAATTATGATGACAAAAATATATATTGAAGTGGGTAATATAAAAATGGGAGGAGATAAAATGGAATACTATGCCTCCATCAGAAAGGATGAATATCCAACTTTTGTAGCAACATGGACTGGACTGGAAGAGATTATGCTGAGTGAAATAAGCCAAGAAGAGAAAGTCAAGTATCACATGGTTTCACTCACTTGCGGTGCATGAGGGGTAAACTGGAGGACAGTGGGAGAAGGAAAGTAAATGGGAACTAGGGTAATCTAGGGAGGGAAATGAAAAAACAGAGACTTTGGACACAGAAACAAACTGAGGGACTTGGAGGGAGGGGGGTGGAGGGATGGGAGAGCCTGGTGGTGGGTACTGTGGAGCACTGGGTGTGGGGAATGGGGAATGAATCTTGGAACACTGGAAAAAAAAATTTTTAGTAACAATAAAAAAAAAACCTCTCTGGAGAAGTTTAGAGAATTGGGATGTTAGATAGAGGGAGTGTGGGGTTATGGGAGAAGTATTTTAAGAAGAGAGCTAACATAATACATTTGTGTTATGATGGAAGAGAAAGCAGAGAGGGAAAATTGATGATACAAAAGAGAAAGTGAAGAAAATCAGAAGTGATAACCTCAAGAAGATGACAGGAGATGAAATGGACAAGTGGAGGAGTCAGCCTGAGTGCAAGAATGGTTCATCCATTGTAATTAAAGGGAAGGAAAAATATGTAGGTATAGAATTGGGTAGAATGATATATTTAATGATAGGAGTTTTAGAAATTCCCTTTTTAATTGCAACTATTATCCCAATTACTGAGAAGCAAAGTTATCAGCTGAGAGTGGAAAGGAAAGAGTTGTGAAGTAGTAATGAAAAAAGTAAGAGTAAATTGACTAGGGAAATAGGGTAAAATTGCCTGGGAGTGCTAAGGGCCCACTGGAGATTCCTGGTCATGAATTTAAAGTGAGATCAGCCAGCATGGCTTTCTATTTCTCTGTAGATATAGTGATCTGCTGTCATGGAGTTGAGTAGGTGGCAAAATGAATTAAAGAAGTATTGCAGTTGTTTTAACAGTTGCTGCGGTTGCTACAGTATTCAGGTGACCAAATATATATGAAAGAACTTTGAAATCTATAAAGCACCATGAAGGTATACTTCATCACTGGGGTCCAATACTATAAGTTCGCATGTAGTAGCTTTGTTTTATGAATGGAAGTCACACTGCCAATTATTGGTGCCAGTCTTTAAAGTAGATCAAAGATGCCTAGTAGCCTCATAGGCCTTGAAGGCTGGAACGAACAGGTCATAAAATAAAATTAAATTTCACATTACAACATAAAAAGAATTAAAAGAACCTGGCCAATAATGTACATATATAACTGAGCCAAGGCCTGTAGCATTTTCATTTTTCAGGATGCTTGCAAACTCCTCTGAAACCAGTATTATTGTGAGATTCTAATAGACAAATCTTGCTTTAGGATTTAAAATGTCCATGCTTTCTCTTATATGTCATAAGTTTCCTTCCATGAAAAAAAAAAGGATGCTTTGCCAGTTATTTCCCTGAAGATTCCTCTGTGAAACAAGTGTTCCACTCCAAGAAATTCTTTTCATATTGCAAGATTAGATCAATTTCATTCATTACCGTCATCCCTGGCAATCCCTGTAGGACTTTTTCAGAATAATTGAGTAATTCAACAAATTCAACAATGGCTTCAGCTTTCCCATAACTGAAGAATGGTTCTTCAAAACCTTCATTTTACATTCAAAACCTTGGAAAAGGAATTGCAATTTTAAAGGCAAGAAAGAATATACATTTGACCGAATGGATTTTCAATATTTGGCTTGAAAATAGGCCTTTCTGAGCAAGGTAACATTTTCTCATTCCTTTTCAATCATTTTACTTTTAAACTTCCTACATTGCCTTAGTTTCATATATAACTTTATATTTTAACACACATTCTTTCTTAGATAATGATGTTCATTTATTTTATGACTACATTAAAATTGGTATTTAGTTGCTAAAGTATTTTTCTATTTGATTATTAAATTGTTAATATTGGATTGATAAAAATATCAGTATGATGAAAATAGTTATGATCAAGAAAATTCTTAAAGTTGCTTTAACTACAATACACCATTAATTACCAATATAACTATTATATAGTTTACTCAAACATCAATTCCTAAGATCAATCAGAAAGAGTTTAAAACAAAGAAAAAAAAAAACCGAATCCCTAATACTTACGTGCTTACAATAGGAGCAGAGCAATTAGTCAAATATGTCATGATTGCAAACTTAGCATTGTAAGTTATAATAAATACCTGAGAAAATAATTTGATTTAGCTCAAATTTCAATAATTATAGATGTAATTCTGGTTATTTAAGTATGTATAATTAGAATTTTCAATGGAAATATTGTATTATAATTTTATGAACCACCATGAAAAAATATGATAAAATTGTATTCAAATGGTTATAATAATGAATGGAAATAAATATTTTTCTTCTCAACATATTAAATATATTTGTTATAAAAAAATCTTAGGGGCACCTAGGTGGTGCAGTTGAGTGCTAACTCTTGGTTTCAACTCAGGTCCTGATCTCAGGGTAATGGGATTGAGGCACATTGGCCTCTGGGCTCATGATGGAATCTGCTTGAGATCCTCTCTCTCTCTCCCTCTACCCCCTCTACTCATGTACTCTCTCTCGCTCAAATAAACAAATCTTTAAAAAATATCTTAAATTGTTAAGCAGTAAGAGCATGGCATCATAACACTGTATTGAAAATACTACAAGGGATTACAAACCTCGAAAGAGCTCATACAGTTCTTCCCCTTTTTTATGGAACCAAAAAGATTCTAGCCCAGAAAATTTTCCTACCTAAGTTACAAAACTGTATGAAGTCCTTCAAATCTACTTTCTCCATGTTTAATAAATAATCATACATTTTAAAAATTAAAACAATAGAAAATATAGACAAGATGACAAATACAAGTCCTCTGAGGATAGAAGAGAATATAGGGTTATAGATTGGACAATATTCACATTGACAAAAATATCTTTCCTGGAGGCAGGAAGAGGGAATGACATTCTCAGATAAAGGTTAAAAAAAAAAAATGTTGCTTAGCAAACCTACCCTTAAAAAAATGGCTAAAGGGAAATCTCAAACTAGAAAGGAAAACAAGAGCAAAGGAAGACTTGAAACTTGAAAGGGAGAAAAATATTGGACTTTTTAAAAAGGTAAATATAAACTGCTTATTTCTCATGAGTCTCTTAAATTATATTTGATGATTGAAGCACAGTTATAATATCTTCTCATGTGGTACTAAAGGTATGCAGAAGAAATTCTTAAGACAATTATATCCCCAAGATAGGGAGGAAAATGGGACCTAAATGGAAGTAAGTTTTATACATTTCACTTTGAGGCCATATAAAACATCAGTATCAGTCAACTCTGATAAGTTATGTATGTAACCACTGTAGCAAGCACAAAAAAAGCTATGCAAAGTAGTATACTTGAACATATTACAAATAAAAGAAAATCTGAGAAGGTGAGAAAAGATCTGAGGATGCTGTTATTATTATCGGAAAAAATATACATACCTACAGAACATGGTCATTATAGGTCTTCCTGACAGACATTGTGAAGAAGCCATTTCTGTGTCCTGAGGAAAATATATCCCTTTGAAACAAGCTAAACAAATTACATTGCTCACTCAAATGGAATCGACTGGTTTTGTAGACATAATATATTTCTCAGGTTATTATGAATAACTTTGTTTTTACCCCTTATAAGTAATTTCACGACCCACAAGAATTCATGACAGAAGGCAGAAAAAAAGTGCTTAAAAATGCTAGTTACGGGAGGGGTCAAGATGGCGGAAGGCCAGGTGACCACATTTCGGGGAGCTCCCTGAAGAGAGCTGAATTCCAGTAAAAAAAACACTACAAGACCACTGGGAACACCTATGAAATCAGCCTGAAATGTGATATTTCTCACTTCTGGACCGCCACGAGAGACAAGGAACATCGGAAAAAAGGTAGAAACAAATAAGAGGGTCTGGAGGCTTGCCCCCAGAGACAGGGGAGTGGGGGAGGAAGCCCGCAGAGCTGAACCATTGAAAACAAATACCCCAAAACGAAAGTGCTCTGTGAGTGAGGAATAACAGCAGAATACGGGCTGAATCGGGGCTAGACAGAAACGGGAACACAGCGGAGCCCGGGGCAAGGCAAGGAGACTTTTTAAAAACTTTTTTTTCTTGTCCCGCCGACCGGGGCCCTGTGCTCGCGCCCCGCGCCCACCTGGCGCCGCCCCCATGCGCGCACCGAAGCCGCCATAGCTGCCCCGGAAGCGGCGAAGGTGGATTCTATTTTTACGCCGCTACCCTTCTCTCCCGTTTCTCTCCACACCGTGGGCTGCGCCCCCCAGGGAAGGCATTTTTACAGACTTGCGTGGGACCGGAGAGGCCCCAGACAAAGTTGCGCGATCCAAAAGGAGTTGTGGCTTTGAGGTGCGGGAGTGAAACAACAAGCAGGGGTGGGGGCAGAAATCAATACAACCTCTGCACCAGCCCGGCTGTGACGGACTGCCAACCGGGAGGCTGGAAAGAGCCCCTCTCTGTGTAGAGGATCTCTCTGGGAGGGAGGTCTGGGCGCAGACATCTTGCTCCGACCGACTGAAAGGGAACGGCAGGCCCCGCCCCCAGAAAGCAAGCCAGAAGCTCAGGAGGACAACATTCCAATGCAAAACCCCAAATCGGGGGAAAGGCAATTTATTAAACTCCTGGCACGGACTACAAGTACCAAAAGCCCTACAATTCAATGATACAGTTTTCCACCTCAATTATTTTTTTAAACTTTTTTCTATTTTTACTTTTAAAGCTTCTACTTTAAGCTTAAAAATACATTCTCACGGTTTTTCTTCTTTCAATTTTTAGCCCCTTTCTTATCACAACGTGATACAATACAACACCCCATAACATTTTTTATTTTTTATTATTTTTTATTTTTTATTTTTTTCTCTTTTTTACCCTGAAATTTTTTTCAAACACACCCCTGTATTTTCTGCTTTTGTTGTTGCCTCTTGTTTCCCTATTCGCTCCCTCCGTTTTTCCCTTTCTTCTCTCCTCTTTCCTTTATTCTCTCTTTTACGAGTACATGTAGATACAAGGTTCAAGGCAATCCCACATCCCTATTCAATACTACCCCTATATACAATCGGTTCTAAGCCCCCTAAATCTTGGGGGCTTGAAAGTGGGCTCCTCCAACAATAACAACTAGACAAACTTGGGAGCGTCTGAAACACATTCCTTGCCCACAAGGAGTGTCTGCCCTCACCTTCCTACTCTAGTTTGTCAGTGTATCTGTGTAATTGTCTTTGCTTTTATATTATATAAATACTGGTCTTGGGGGTCATATAGGTTGGACTTTGCTTTTTGATCTCTTCATTTACCCTTGATAACCCTTTTCTTTACCCTGTAACAGTTTTGTACCATATAAATCCTATCACTGGGCCCCGTTCTGGCAGGGGTGTCTTTTCTTGCTTCCTCTCTTCCGTTTTCTTTTTTCTTTCTCCTCCCTTTTCGGTAGTGAACTCTGGTTGCTCCAAAACCTTCCAACGACCAATCCACCTAGATAGTGGCTGATATATCTAGCCATACACCCCCTCAACCACTCCTCGCCACAATGACTCGGAGAAGGAACACCCAACAGAAGAAGAACCCGGAGACTGCAACCTCGGTCACAGAATTACTGGAAATGAACATAAACAATATGACAGATATGGAATTCAGGGCAGCAATAGTCCAAGCAATAGTCAATTTAGAAAAGAACGTTAGTCTCAAAGTGGAAGCCATAGTAACAGAAGTGAAGCTGAGGTTAGAAAGGCTTTAGATGAGATGCAATCTAATTTAAATATGCTAACAGCCAGAGTAAGTGAAGCTGAAGATCATATCGGTGATTTAGAAGACAGATGGAATAAGATGGAGAAGCAAGAGAAGTCTTGGAGCAAACAACTAAAATCCCAAGAAAATAGAATAAGGGAAATGAATGATGCCATGAAACGCTCCAATATCAGAATTATTGGAATCCCTGAAGGAATTGAGAGAGAGAGAAGCCTCGAAAATATTGTTGAACAAATCATGGATGAAAATTTCCCAAATCTGAGGAATGAAACAAATGTTCATGTCCTAGAAGTAGAGAGGACACCCCCCAAGATCAATGAGGCAAGAAAAACTTCCAGGCACCTAACAGTAAAATTCTTGAATCATAAAACCAAAGAATATGTCTTAAGGGCAGCTAGGGAAAAGCGATCCCTTACCTATAGAGGGAAGACCATCAGAATAGCGTCAAACCTTTCCACAGAAACCTGGCAAGCCAGAAAAGGCTGGCAAGACATATTCAGGAAGTTACAAGACAAGAATATGCAACCAAGGATAATGTATCCAGCAAGGTTGACATTCAAAATGGAAGGAGAAATAAAGAGCTTACAAGACCCCCAAGGTCTAAAAGATTATGCAACCACCAAGCCAGCACTACAAGAAATACTAAGAGAGGTTCTTTAGAGGAGAAACGAACCCAAGAGTGGCACAAAACAGAAATATACAGGGGTAACTTATAGAAACATGAACTCCACAGGCAACATGATGTCAATACAAACATATCTATCAATAATCACCCTCAATGTGAATGGCCTAAATGCTCCAATAAAAAGACACAGGGTTGCAGACTGGATAAAACGACAGGACCCATCCATATGCTGTCTACAAGAGACTCATCTTGAATCGAAAGACACTTCCAGATTGAAA